>JASIRB010002683.1:38264-64684 GCA_030323885.1 Branchipolynoe longqiensis
GACGCCTCGGCCTAGTGGCCGTGCGGTGTTGTCGGTCCAGCCTGAGCGAGCGCCCCGGCCCCGAAAAGCTTGACCGAAGTTTGAGCCCGGTCTGGTTCCCCTGGTGAACCGCCGTGGACGAAAATCCCCTCGTGACCTTTTGAAACGAGGAGTTTCCTGTTTCTTCTTACCATCCATGTTTTTGCCACTCTTGGCTGCAGTTTCTACCTCTTTATAGAGGTATTGTAGTTGACCGCCAAACATTTTCGTGTTATCTAAAGGTTTCCCTTTAATCGGCTCTGGAGCAAGAAAGAGCGTAAACTCTTTCCCATCATTATCCGTAATCTTCTTTGAGCGAGCCACTTCTTTGCCAGCATCTGTGCAAACCGACTTGAAGACATTTTCATATCTTCGATACGACAGGTAATTACCTGCCGCCGCCAACAATGCAATTCCTTTGTCCATCGTCTTAGCCAAAGACGAGAACTTATTTTCTCGTTGCATTCTATTTGCCACAGGAGCAATAGCTGTTAGGGTACCAAGCACCGCCTTATGCACTGTGTGCAACACACCCTCAAATCTCTTACGGTCCTCCGTCATATTGACATCTCGATCCATCTCCTTAATGATGGAGTTGGGAACACCTTTAATGCCTGTTAACTCATCTGCTAACTTGGAAATAATCTCCGCCGGTTTAAACGTGCGGAAATGGCCATTAATGTTCTCACGCATAAGCGTAGTGGTTTTCACACGCTTAGCCTTTGGCTTCTCCACTTTCTTAGCCACTTTGCCACCAATGGCAGCATAGACACCTTCATATTGTGTGTCTGAGTCCGATTCCGTGGAAGTGGAATCTGTGGACGAATCGGAAGAAGAATCTTTCCTCTTCTTCTTCTTCTTCTTGGACTTGGTCTTGCGCTTTTTGCGAAGTCCAGTCTTCCCCCGTTCCTTGGTGAAATCATCACCAGAAGAAACGATATGTTTCTTCTTCTTCCTCCGTTTAGGAGAAGGAGGAGGAGCCTTAAGCTCCATCGCTGAGTCTGTCTCCGAGAAATCCTCAAAAGAAGACTCCTCTTGGACACTCGGCATTCGCCGTTTACGAGACACCGGTGGTTTGAGAGCCATAATATGACTCTCCATCGCCGCAAACCGCGTCTCCCAATTTTGAGCCGCGGCGCCGTCAGGCACTATGTCCTCCTCGGAGAGAATATGCGCCCCGGGCTGTGTCGAAGGCCCTGCCGACAACACGGGTGAGGAGTCGTACTCCTCGTCCAGTCCACTCGGAACACGCCCCTCGGCTGCTGCTGCACCGCGCTTACTCCGCTTCGTGGCCATCGGGAACTGAAACAAAGATTTTTGGTCAGTCCCGGTATATATATATGTCTCAATATGGTTGTTTCAAACTCATTTGGACATCTAGTGGTGTTAGAGAACGTGTTTATACCGTTATAACACAGGCGTAATAAGCTAAATTTGTGCGTGGGTTGTGGGTCAAGCCCAAACCTTACGCGGGGTCGGGACCAGTGTATCGGCCCGCCCATCCCTCTGTTCCGCACACTTCTCCCACCTGTGACTACTACGTCAACAAGTTGGAGAAAATGCTACGAAACTCGGAGAAACGCCTGAAAAAGTTTGTGGGGAGTCTATAAAAGAAACCCAGGAGCATCTCCAACATTACTCTCTATTAGAGTACGAGAGAATTTCCACAGGAGACGAGGCAGAGCCCACATCTCTACCCATAATCACACGGTGACTCGGGTGTTGACAGAACCGCTAATGATCGGTTTCAATCCTTCGAGAAGGAATTCTATCCTTGGTTTTTTATAACCAAATAACTCGTCCAAAATGGACCAAAGAAAGTCTAAACTTTCCATAATGATGCTCTAATGCATCATGATTAAGCTAACCACAGTTTTTATTATACTTACTGCGTATTTGCTTGTATGTAGACTAAATTTGCCGGAGCAACCCAACGACACGTAATCCAGTCGTGAGTTGTATATGCTAATTGCTGGTACCTCACGTGCTTCCTTCTCCCTAGCCTGAGGCTAGCCTGAGGCTGTATACCGAGGTAAAATATATATATATATATACATATATATTTATATATACATATATATTTTTATATTCACATATGAAGAGTTCAGGCGCAAAACTATGTAACGCCAATCCTAAAATGGAGATAAACATTGGAATCAAACCTTTAAAAAGTTAGTTTTTTTTATATTTCTAATCTGTTGTTCATTGCCCCATAACCATGTGATCATATGAGAAGTGAAATTGGTGAGAATTAAAATTATTTTCAGGTAAATATATGTTATTTAAGCTACATTTTTGGACTGGCATTTACGTGGTTCTGCGCCTGAACTCTTCATATATTTATATATGCATATACATTATATATATATATTATATATATATTACATATATATATATATATATATACATATATATATATATTATATATATATTATATATATATATCACATATATATATATTATATATATTATATATATATTATATATATATTATATATATATTATATATATATTATAATATATTATTATATATACACACACATAGACATATTTATATCTCACAGGCAATAGCTTGGGTTTTTCAGGTGGTATGGCAGATGGAATAAAACTGCTATAAATCATCATCATTTCCCCCCCCCTCCCCCCCCCCCCCCACATATTTGTAATCTCAGGTCGTTCGCAGCTGCGTACCTGCGTATATGGAGGGTATACCCATGCATACATATACTATATGTAGGTTTTTGGTTGGGGTAGATACATTCCAGAGACCTGAAGGACTCGAAATGATTACTATCTTTGTTCAATTAATTCTTCATTCCAGTTGAATAATTCCTTTTTTTCCACCACGATGCGCTGATCTTCCGGCCTGAACAAATATTGTGGCTTTGTGCATTTAAACTATTTATGGATGAAATGATCAGCTGATATGAACATTATTAGTAAAAAGCCAAGATCTTATTTTTCATATGTGCATGGGTGGTATTGTGACAATAAACCATTTAAGATTTTTTTTTTTTAATTATTCATTTTGCTAGAATTTACATATGTTTCAACCTTAGTTTCGCAGCATCAGCAACATATTAAAAAGTGAAATTGGATCGTCAAAATCGCTAGAAAGAATGCGCTATCAACGTTATTTAATCAATAGACATTATATGACATCAACTAATATTTGCTTAATATACAATGGATAGGCCAGAGATAAGTATTAAGGACAAGACAATTTTTATTTTTATTCTTGTGAGATCGAATTGATGCACCGTACCCTTGGTATTGCAATCTTAGTATTAAATATGTGCAGTTCCTATGGAATGGTGCAAATTGGTAAATTTAGATTTGTTAGTATCCAATTAATTCATTTATGGTAAAAGGGCACACTTCTTTTGTATGTTGTTTCTGTTCCCATGGTAACCTGTACGCCCAACTGCCAGAAACATGTGAGAAAGCCAAACTGAAACCTGGGCCACGCTCAGTGTTCGTCTCGGAGGTGCCTCGGAGATGCCACTGACGTCACGCTAGTCTGAATGGCAAAAGCAGTTTATTGTCTCGAAAATGGCCTCCCCCATAGGTGGTGGCCATTTGCAATGGAAAAGCTGCGCTGTGATTGGCTGAAACCACTGGATACGGCAGCCATTTTCATGGCGCTTTTTGTCTCCTATCTGAAAAGGGAGGCGTCGCCAAGAATGCAAGATGCACCCTGAACGCAAATATGCCAAAAAGCATCGCCGAGACGTCGCTGAGACGCACCCTGAACGCGGCCCTGGCGTCCTATACCTAGTTACTAATAATACTAGTATTAGTATTACTATTGCTAGTACTAGTAGTAGTAGTAGGCCTACTATTTTGTAGCATAGTTGGTTATCCGTTGGTAGATATAATAATAATAATAATATATTTATTTCCACATGATCCATGTACACACAAGTTGATATTTATATCAGTAATTTTTTCACATGAAAAAGGAGAAAGCAGAAGTACAATACTTGTCTTATGTTATGTCTTAATGACTCTTATGAGGTGCTTTCCCCATTTAAAAATAATTACTATACATCTGATCTGGAGTGACATGGCATGAGCTGACTAGATGAGAAAGCAGATGGTCTGATTCTTGCTAAATGGATCAACTATTTGGCAATGGTCAATATTCCTACTTCTGTCTTCTTGTTCGGACTAGGTGATTTAATTGGCGCAATGACTGCCAATGTACAACGTTGTACTAGTACTAGTACTAGTAGCATGTGATGTCACACCTATTGTCGCCCACTACCATTCACTCAATCCTAGCAGTCTTATCGCATGCATGTTAGCTACACTTCTTTTGGATATTGTGTAAATTGCAACTCACATCGGATTCGGTTGTGTTTTGTTTATGTTTGGGCGACGGGAAATACTTTCAATCCATAGAACCATCAGCACAACGAGTTGTTTACATCGACATTCGCCATGTTGATAGGAATGTCGGTAGTGGCGACATCTGGTGGATTATGTCGACACTATAGGTTCAGCTATGGTAATTCAGGTCCTTTCCGCATAGGGGCGCCTGTTCACTACAGAGAGGACACTTGTGCCTCTTTGTTAATTTAGTATTTTTATTTTTATTTAACACTACATATATACATATATACATTCGTATTATATAGTTGGTACAATTACATAAGTTATGACAGTGTCGTTGATTTCTATTCAACACAGTAGGGCTTACGAATAGATCTATAGGGCGTACATTGATCATGTGGATATAAATATTTTATTATACCGTGTTATTATCTAATAAGTAGTCCTGTCACTGTCGACAGTTATTCATATACCTCATCGTGTGACTATGTAACAAAGAAAGTGGATCATAGATGTGTAGCGCGAGGGCTACGGTGATCGTAGAGTCTAGATCTATGTATTTAGATAGATCAAATATTCATCACTACCCACAGTAAGAGTGGATGACAACTATGTCGAAATCCGAGCAAAAACTGATTTGATATTTAAAGTTGCATGGTCCGGTGAAATATATATATATATATCAGTCATTTCTCATCAAAATGATTCCGAAATAATTAATATTATGATATAATGGCCGACCTGGTATATTTTTCTTTTTTTTAAAGTAAGGCAAAAATGTGAAAGCCATCGAACTATGCAACTTTAACTAGATGTGGATCTTATGGTTCCAGCATCCACTGTTTATTTATATTAGCGTATAGTTGATGAAATGGGAAGGAATGCAGAAAGGAAGACGATTTCAGAGTTGTGCATAAATTTTAATGTAGGCATATGAATGTGATTGAAAGGACTGACAGCATGGTTACCACTAGCTTTTCGCTGCAAATGTGGCTATTGCTGTCGACATGGCATCAAATCATGAGCAATCAATCAATCATATTACAATTGACAACCTTATATATTTAACTAAAATAATAGATGACAACAATTCAAAACGGACGGATTATGTAACGTTAAAGCGTATCACCCTATCATGTTGGGCTATTATTTGGATATGCATTGTGGAGAGGAGTGGGACTAAGGCCACATTAAAGTTGCATAGTCCGATGGTTTTGAATTTCTGTATTTTTCTGAGATAAATATATTAGATCGATCACTAGTATCTAATTTACATTAGTTCAAAGTTACTTTTATTTTAAATGGTAAACTTTTGAGATATTTTGAGTGCAAACATGGAAAATTAGTTTTGGCAAGCTTGCCAAAACCAGAGAGCGTGTATATAAACAGATGAGAGGGACAACTCCCATACTAGAGCATGTAACATCTGCCGACTGTGGCGCTCCAAGTGGTGGTTGTTGAACAGCTTAAGCATATGGGCAAACCTCAAGGCATTTTCAATGGCAGTGAGCAATCTTCATACAGAAAACGTTAAATATCTCTAAAACTACAAGACCTAGAAATAAACTGATTGGAATACACATAGAAAACATGTTTACCAACAAGATTATATTAAATTGATATGGTTAGGCTTCTGGATTTCTATTAATTTTGAATAAAACTGACGTTTTTCACTACGCTTACGGCAAACTCAAGGCATTGTCAATGGCCTTGAGCAGTCTTCGTACAGAAAAAGTGAAATATCTCTAAAACTACACTACATAGAAACAAACTGTTTGGAACACATATAGAAAACATATTTAACAATGAGACTATATTAAATTTACATGGCTAGGGTTCTGAATTTCTATTAATTTTGAATAAAATACACGTTTTGCACTACACGTACGGCAAACTCAAGGCATTGTCAATGGCGGTGAGCAATCTTCATACAGAAAACGTTAAATATCTCTAAAACTACACCACATAGAAACAAACCGCTTGGAAGACATATAGAAAACATGTTTACCAAAAGGATTATATTAAATTGATAAGGTTAGGCTTCTGGATTTCTATTAATTTTGAATAAAAACAAATGTTTTGCATTGAGCGTACCGGCAAACTCAAGGCTTGTTCAACACTAACCGCCAGGAACGCCACTGTAGCCTCTGTTACCGTTTTTCGCGGGAGTTGTCTCTCTCATCTGTTTATATACACGCTCTCTGCCAAAACTCTGACACCATAGACTTCTGCAGTAACAGGTTCTGTTAAATTGACTCAATATTGCCTTCTATGCAGAAACAAATTCTTAATAAGTGCATCAGTATCTATGTTAGATATGTCAAATGAAATCTAGATAATTGGTTTGGTTTTGAAAATTTGATATTTCATCGGACTATGCAGCTTTAAAACAGAAAACTTGATTAGCATCACCCATTTAAATTTTTCCAGGTCAGGCGGGAGGCTTACATTTTAAAAATAAAATTTTGTATGTAGAATGGCAGTGTACAGGAAGAAGAAAACAAACCATGGTATTCATGGTCAGAAGGCATGATATGAAGGTAGAGAAGACCATAGACACTTTCTAACTAAAAATTGAACAAGAAAACATTAAAAAATACTATAAAACCTTTATGCACGGCATTAATATGATAGGACATGGACTGGTTTCCTCAATATTAGGATAATCTGACTGAGTGGGATATCGAGTCATGATGTTGTTGATCTTATCTCTCCCAGTGTGGCAGCCTTGAAGTGTGCACTGTCATAGGTCGATACGCATCCTGATATGACCATAGATGTTGCCTGGATGTAAAACACCCAAACAAACAAACTACATCAGTTTAATGCGCTCATACAATTAGACCGACATACTTGTATACCAAATTCTAAAATATGAAAAGAAAAATGAGTATTTCCAATTACAGTTCCCCCTCCTCTTGTGAATTAAATATAAAAAGAAGGTATTCTATGTATAGGCATTCAGTACCCCCGTCCCCCCCCCCCCCCCGACCATACAGTGACAAGACTGGTGTGTTGCAGCGCACTTTGATGTGTTTTTAATTCGTTGCCGCTCACAAGAGTGAGGAGAGATTGGGAGTGACAGCGTCACGGCCGTGTGTGGCCCGGCCCTGTCATCTGGCCGCGACCGGGCGTCTCTGCTTACCTTCACCGGCCACCAGGGGGCCACGCCGGGGGATCAATCCCGCACCAAATGATCACCTGCCACCCGACTGGCCATAATTCACACTCTGCGCTGTTGCTCGCCTCTTTAAAACGCCCCAGCACGCGGACAAGACACTGGGGCGGTGCTAATATGGTGTCGGCTTACATATTTACGCTAAAATGCTACTCTAAATCAAGTAAATCAAGCTACTTCAAAGAACGCTGGTGGAGGAATCCCGCCGCCATTCTAGACCATATATCAGTGAAGACCCGTCCAGAGTGTTCGTCGTCAATGACTTCTTATTACCCCCCCCCCCCTACCTCCACCCCAACCCCCACCCCCACCCAACCCACTGTATGGGTGCACACTGTGTAGGCGATTTACTTAAACATATTTATAACACACGCTCATTCAGGCTGTTTGAAACCCAATTTAATGGCGACGTGGTAGGTAGACAAGGAACATGACCCCCTACCCTCACCCCCACACCACACCCCCACCCCCACCCCCACCCGCCGCTAATAGAAATGCCAGCAGGAAGTGAGCCATCAATGGAGCGGAGTCCAAATAGTCCGTATTAAAGTAATGGCACTTGAAGTAAGTGCCTTAACACTATGCACATCCTAAATACCAGACTGAGTGAGTCGGGTGCCTACTTTCTGCGTACGTGACAGTTTGTGGGATTCGAATCCCAGGTTCGAAGCCCAGTTGAGTCAAACTGGTCGCTTATCAATTTATAAGAATGGGAAAAATTACGCCTTGAGCTGGTTTCGAATCCACGCTTCTTGCCATTCCGACGCTATAGTGTGTTAACCATTACACTATCTAGGCTCCCTGATGCAATCATCATATCCACACCTGCCTGTCTATGTTGCTCCTAGCCTTATACCCCTGTCACACTATGACGTAACGAGCGAACGTGAGCCTAACGTGGTGATTTTTCATCATTACGTTGATGCGCGTTGGATTATGTTATGATGACGTCATAATGACGTTAAACTGATGTCGAGCTACGTCACATTACGTCGAGTTACGTCGAGGTTTTGGACATGTTCAAAAATGTCGACGTAGCTCAAACGTAAGGGTTTACGTTCGCCATACGTTCTGTTCACGTTCAGCGAACGTCAATGATGTTAAATGGTGGAAATGCACACGCGGCGTAATGGGAACGTCAGGAGAACGTCAGGAGAACGTCAGGAGAACGTACATTCAACGTATGTTCAACATCTCATGACGTATGTTCAACATCTCATGACGTATGTAACGTCACGTAATGTTCTTCTGGCGATGGAATAACGTTCATAACGTTCCGTGAGCGTAATGACGTTGTCCTCTCTCGTTGAATGACGGTATCACTATGCTTTACCGACGTTACGCTCTCGTCCACTACGCTGCATCCACGTTCAACTTGTGCCCAAATTTGCATACTACGCCGAGAAATTCAACGTTCTTCACGTTCTCCCTACGTTGACATCGTTACGTCGTAGTGTGACAGGGCCATAAGAGGACAGTGCAAACTACTACAAGTCAGTGGTTTGACTCAACCGGGAAGCAAACTTGATGTGTTTTTAATTCCTTCCGCACGCGAGGCCCGCGCTCTATCGAATAGGCCTCCGTGCCCGGTGTAATGGGATGAGGAAGACCAATAGACGGGTTCGTTACTCCAGCCGCGCGGTGCATTGTGGGATGCGTGGAAGACAAAAATACCTACGCGAAGCACATGGCACATGCTAATAGTAATAGTAATACACAGGGTGTAGCTATGAAATGTGCTAGTTTCAGCTCATATCAGCTCTTGTTTGAAACGTAGAATACCAACTAAAAATATATATATAATAAATTAAGATGTTAATCTTTTATCCAGCATTGTATTTACATTAATCTAATCAGCAAATCTTATGCCATCTACATTTAGATTTAGACAAATCTGGGCACTCAAGCTAGTGTTAGAGCCATAGCCAGAGTCAGTTTTACCTATTTTATTCATGTTTTTATTTATATCCTATGGTTAATGATATATATGTAGAACTAGAAAATGAGTAGGGTTAATCAGATATTGGTTATATATTTCTCTGAAACAAGTGTCTGTTGACACATTTGGCATTTTAATATTTATAATATATCAGCCTTAAAGTTAAAGTGACTGATTGGTTTGTGTGGAATTGTATGTTTCTTAGCTCAAGATGCTGAACTATGGCTAGTTGTGTCTTAAATATATTCAGTATATCATTATGTTGCATGTGTGCATCCATGTTTTAATTGTTTATGCCAAATTGTTATGTATTTCTATTAATTTTGAATAAAATCTAAGTTTTGCCCTACACTTATACAGCCATTGAGTTATAGGCAAACTCAATGGCCATACGTCTGTGTTTTGCTCTTGATGATGTTTTCGGCGCATGCGCAGTTCGAATGCCGATCTAGTCTATTGGCCGTGTTTTAAATTGCCACTGCTTAATCAATGAATATAACAAACACATAAGATGTAATAAGTGACACAAAGCGTCAACATATAGAGTAATTAATACATTTGTAACTAGTCACAACTTGCGTTTTAATTAAGGTTAATCGTGGCATTCTCTGTGTCCGAGTGGTTAGAGTGTTTGACTTTTTTCTAGTGGTTAGAGTGTTTGACTTTTTTCGCTTTCCCGTGCCCCAGCTCTGCCAATTTGGATTTCCACCGCTGTGTATAACTTACAGCGTCATCAAAGGCCGGTTGCTCTCATACCATGTCTATGTGGTGTGGGAGGTTAAAAACCCCTTGGGTCGGTAAAAGTGTAGGCTCGGGCTTTCTATCGACCAGCAGTGGAATGAGGAAGACCAGTCGTCTATGACTGAAATTTCCCCTACTTAAACAACTAATGGACCAAAAAAACAAAAAAAACATGGAGATAAGACTAGGCTACATATTAAATAAACGAAATGGGTGATTCTTTAAAATTGGGCACCACATATTTGGTTTCCACATTACGATGCTGATAATTTGTTCCTTCTTTCATTGATTGCAAGTGAAATAATTAATGTACCCACTGTGTATTAAGTATATTAGCAATGGTACATTTATTGAAGCTATCCCAAGAAAGAAATTGAAAGTTTACCTATATGGTTTTGTGCTAATGTGAAAAAGTGAAAATTTACACATTTACACTATGCATGTAGCCAAACTTTTTTTCAACTTATTTTTCAATTTTTTCTTGTAAGTCATAACCTTACCTGCTTAAGAGTAATCAATAAAATCTTGTTTGACTATGTTGTATATGTTAAAATGAGGTTCTGGATGTGTCTTTGATTTTCATGTTACACAAGTTATATTAATGTATTGTTCAATTTGTATAAGATCTAATTCAAAAAGTGAAATAAATTTTTTTCAACTCTGACATATGCACAACATGCACACCATCATAGGACATTGGATTAGGCTATTATTTGGAAGTTCTTTTCGCTATTATGTGGAAGGTTTTCACTTTTGGTTTCCATGTCACACTTTTGTGCCCAGTTTTAAAGAATGACCCAAATCCAACTCGAATCAAAAGAACAGGATCAAATGGGTTAGCAATGCACTTCACACGCAGAAGGACACGGGTTCAATTTGCAATTTAGTTAACCAAAGACTTTGGTGCTGAGCATTAGTAGTGTCGTAAAAGGTGTTCCAACAAATGGGAACAACATGCCTAGAGCGGGACTAAAATCAGATATTGCTTATATATTTCTCTGAAACAAGTGTCTGTTGACACATTTGGCATTTTAATATTTATAATATATCAGCCTTAAAGTTAAAGTGACTGATTGGTTTGTGTGAAATTGTACGTTTCTTAGCTCAAGATGCTGAACTATGGCTAGTTGTGTCTTAAATATATTCAGTATATCATTATGTTGCATGTGTGCATCCATGTTTTAATTGTTTATGCCAAATTGTTATGTATTTCTATTAATTTTGAATAAAATCTAAGTTTTGCCCTACACTTATACGGCCATTGAGTTATAGGCAAACTCAATGGCCATACATCTGTGTTTTGCTCTTGACGATGTTTTCAGCGCATGCGCAGTTCGAATGCCGATCTAGTCTATTGGCCGTGTTTTAAATTGCCACTGCTTAATCAATGAATATAACAAACACATAAGATGTAATAAGTGACACAAAGCATCAACATATAGAGTAATTAATACATTTATAACTAGTCACAACTTGCGTTTTAATTAAGGTTAATCGTGGCATTCTCTGTGGCCGAGTGGTCAGAGTGTTTGACTTTTTTCTAGTGGTTAGAGTGACTTTTTTCGATTCCCCGTGCCCCCAGCTCTGCCAATTTGGATTTCCACCGCTGTGTATAACTTACAGCGTCATCAAAGGCCGGTTGCTCTCATACCATGTCTATGTGGTGTGGGAGGTTATAAACCCCTTGGGTCGGTAAAAGTGTAGGCTCGGGCTTTCTATCGACCAGCAGTGGAATGAGGAAGACCAGTCATCTATGACTGAAATTTCCCCTACTTAAACAACTAATGGACCAAAAAAAACAAAAAACATGGAGATAAGACTAGGCTACATATTAAATAAACGAAATGGGTGATTCTTTCAAACTGGGCACCACATATTTGGTTTCCACATTATGATGCTGATAATTTGTTCCTTCTTTCATTGATTGAAAGTGAAATAATTAATGTACCCACTGTGTATTAAGTATATTAGCAATAGTACATTTATTGAAGCTATCCCAAGAAAGAAATTGAAAGTTTACTTATATGGTTTTGTGCTAATCTGAAAAAGTGAAAATTTACACATTTACACAATGCATGTAGCCAAACTTTTCTTCAACTTATCTTTCAATTTTTTCTTGTAAGTCATAACCTTGTCTGCTTAAGTGTAATCAATAAAATCTTGTTTGACTATGTTGTATATGTTAAAATGAGGTTCTGGATATGTCTTTGATTTTCATGTTACGTGTTGTGTAACTAGTTACGGAAATATTATTCGAGCAGAGTATCGGTTAGTCATTGGTCAAACACTCCGGTGGCCAGTGCAGCTCTCATGTTTAGGCAGCACTGTGCTGCTTTGATGTTGGGGGCCGCCCACAGGGCTGCCCGCATCCGGTTACTGCAGCTCGCCAGTCCACCTGCGGCTCCAATACACTGTATCTGCCTCCAGTCGGCAGGAAAATTTGCTTGGTTCGGACGTGAGCTCTGCCGTGAGCTCTGCCGCGTCCGTGTGCTACAACAGCCGGACACCTGCCGGGTTGTGCGTGACGTGAACTGTAGTCACAGGCTAGCTGGTGCGACGGGGTGCCAGTACCAATATGGGTGTGGAAGTATGTCAAGGCTGTGGCAATGAGCATGAAGCGCCACGAGGGGCGAAATGTAAAGTGATAAAAGCTAAAGTCGCGAGGCGCCCGTTGAAAGTAGAACAATGTGAAGAAGATGAAACACATGGTGCGTTCGGAGGGATCGACGAGGCAACGGAAAAGATATGGGCTATCTCAATAAGTGAGGCGATTGAGACGAGAGCAGCACGAAAAGCTATAAGCTTGGTAGAGGTGGAAGCGGACGAAGAAGAGCTGGAATTACGTCGAAGACTAGCATAGAGAGTGCTAGAGAGGCGTAAGGCAAAGTTGCGGGCAGAGCTGGAAAGGGCGCTCAGTACTGATGAGGAAGAAAACGAACATGATCAGGTATCGAGATCGCGGAAGAAGAGGAAGGAAAAGAGGAAGACGAAAAAGAAGGTGGGCAAGACCAAGAAGCACAGCAGGGAGGAGGTGGCCGGGATGGACCCCGACACAAGCCCAAGCAGTGATTCATCGTCAAGCTCATCAACTGAATCATCCGACACAGACAGTAGCAGAGAGAGGAGCCGGGAAAGGAGGAGGCGTCGTCGCAAAAAGCGCAGTAAGTTTGCCCTGGACAAATACACAAAGGGAAGAAAAAATGTAAACAAGCTAAACTTTAATGAACTGATGTATGCGGCCTGTCTGTGGGGATCGAAGAGGGCGAAGAAGTCCGAGATGGATATGGAAGCGGTGATGGGCTATATGGGGCACTTGGCATATATGTGCATGCACGCCATAAGTAATAATTACTCGGACGAGGCGTACAGGGGGTACTATAGAGCTATCAGAGAAAAGGCAAAGGAGAAGGGGCTGCGATCATTCAAGATGGGAGATAACGGTCTCTCACTACTCCATTTCAACATGGATAACTCTAGATCGTACAAGGAAGGGAAGAGACAGAGGACAACTTATAGTCAGGGAGAGAATGAGGGCAGAGCGAGCACGGTGCAGAAGGTGAAAGGGTCATGTTTCGCACATAACTACAACAAAGAGGGGTGTACGCGGGAAAAGTGCTCATGGGATCACCATTGCCTAACATGCCGTAGCCAGAGTCATGTGGCGGAGGCGTGCCCGCAGAAAAAATTCTGACTTTCCAAAAAAGGTTGCATGGGGGGCGGTGTGTGTGCGGGAAGCGGGGGAGAGAGCACGTGCAGTGAGTTGGCGCCAATTTCGGGGGATTACGTCGGTAATCCCTTTGATGCATTCGGCATCGGGCGGGCTAAGCGCTGTGCATATACAGAGGAAGGGACGGAAGGTGCAGCGACAAACAACAAGGGGATTAGCGCACGTCCACAACCGCCGGATCAAAGTGGCGCTCGGCCAACCCCCCCTGGCGGGGATCTGTCTGAGACCGCTGGGGGCTGCATACACATACAACAGACAGGCAATAACAAAAAGGAAGGAAGGGGTGGCCGCACCTCGGGTGACGACAGGGCGTCGCCCATAGAACTGAAAAACCAAAACGAGGATTGGTTCAGGGTTATCGGACACGATGCAACAGGTACCGAAGGGGGCGACCGGGTCTGCATGCTGTGGGTAGTCGACACGGACAGCTACCTGAGCTGCAATCAATTGTACATTGACATCTTTTATGCTTGCATTAATGGTTCATGTGGATGCGTCCACACGATTGATGGGGCCCTGGCTCAAATAAAACCTTGTCGTGTCTTCGCTGAATGTTTCTGTAATGGCGATGTTGATCCTGATTGGGAATATGTGCTGCGGGGTGTGTGCTTCGGTTTCAGAGTCATCGACGAGTCATGTGACAGTACATATAATAAAGCAAACTACGGGTCCATATGTAAGGGCAGGTAAGGGTGACATCGGGGTGGAGATGTGCGGTAGGTTACAGGTCGAAATAGACCACCACATGTTGACTATCGTTGATAAACCATGTTCATGTATCCATGGCCTGGGTGCTGTACCTAAAGGCCATGACGACTTCAGAGCCATAGTGGACTGCTCGAGCCCGGATGGCAGCTGTGTCAATGATCATACCCAAGGCTTTCGGGCCAACTTTTGCTATAATTCTGTGGCATCGGTCACGGAACTATTGCAGGTGGGGGATTATTTAGCTACGGTCGACATAAGTAATGCATACAGGGCAGTGAACATCCACCCGACTTCCAGGGAGAAGCAGGGTTTGGCGTGGGATTTTGGCGAGGGTACGGTCTACCTAAGGGACAACCGCCTCTGTATGGGTCTGAGCAGCAGCCCGTACGTATTCTCAAAGTTGAGCGACATGGTGGTGCGTTGTATGGTAAGGGAGGGCTACCCAGACTGCATTAATTACCTTGACGACTTCTGCGTGGTAGCACGATCAGAACGCGGATGCAGGGAGGCTCAATGGGCCCTGGTAAGAATATTGCGTGGCTAGGGTTCTACGTGAGCTACAAGAAACTTGTATGTCCGGGCCAGGTGATAAGCTTCCTTGGGATAGACATCGATACAACATTGATGGAACTGAGACTGCCGTTAGACAAACTAGAAAGATTACAGATACTACTGCACGGTTTCCTGCGTAGGAGGAAAGCGTAAAAAAAGGAACTCGAGAGCCTGGCGGGAGTGCTAGCGCACTGCTGCAAGGTAATCCATGGGGGTAGGACTTTCTCGCGCAGGGTATACGATCTAGTTGCCTCAGCAAAAAAGAGCACGCACAAAGTCAGGCTAAACGAGGAGTTCAGGAGGGACTTGAAATGGTGGGTCGAATTTGCGGGCTCATTCAATGGGAAAGCAAAAATAATCAAGTCGGGGGAACCGTGTATCTCGGTTTATAGCGATGCCTCCTTATCGGGATTCGGGGCACTCCACGGGAGAGACTGGCTAGAAGGGGCCTTTGAGGTTAGAAAAGCTAGGGCGCTGGAGTGGTTGGGACACCACCTCATGGAGGCAAAGGATTAGGGTTGTAAGACAGATAACATAAATGTTTTGGAACTATGGCCGATTCTAGTAGGGGTACGAAGATGGGGCCATCTGTGGGCGAACAAAACAGTTATCTTCGTAACGGACAACACCCAGGTTCGAGCAGCCCTCAACTCGGGTAGGAGCCGAAATAAAACAACGATGAAATGGCTCAGACTAATATTCTGGTTGTCAATCACTCATAACTTTGATGTACAATCGGTTTACATTAACACTCATGACAATGTCGCATGCGACAGCCTAAGCAGGCTGGAAAGTTACAAAAGTATAGCCCGCATACGAGATGTGGACTGTGCAAAAGCAATGTGCTGCCATGAACTGTTTTCCCATTAATTCCAGACTGGGCCAGGCTAAAGCTGGAGTGCGTCCGATACGAGGACGCCCATTATGCCGAATCTACAAAGCTGGCTAGGTCGGTCCAGATCAAAGCGTACCATGAGTTCTGTGAGATCTTTGCTGAGCAATTGTGCCCATACCCGTGTTCAACTAACCAGATATGCATGTATATGTCCTTCTTAGCTAGACGCATGTGTTATAACTTGATCAGGCAGTACCTGAGTGCGTTGAATATTCACCTGAAAGACCTGGGCTGGGCGCCCATCGACTACACTAACCACAGACTGAAAAAGTGCATGGCGGGCATAAGACGAACTCTCGGGGATATGCCTAGGCAGGCCACGCCTCTTTTACCTAAACAAATGAGACTAATATTTAACGGAATGCTTGATACCAAGGGGCATGTGGTGCTCAGGGCAGCAATGCTGCTATCCTTCAGAGCACTACTACGGTAGTGCCATGTCTCGGACTCTGATACAGCCCTAGTAAGAGCAGACTTCCTATTCCACGGATGGGGTATGGTAGTAAGGGTAAGGAAGTCCAAGAGGATACAATTTCGGGAACGAGTGCACCTTATCCCGGTCTCGTCAGTAGCGGACTCGGCATTGTGCGCAGTCCACTGGGTCAAAAAACACTTCAGAGATATCCCATCAGGGGGGCATACACATGCGTTCAGGCTCCCGAGGGGGGAAGGCTCGATATCGATGCCGTACGCCTTCTACTTAGCGTCACTGAGGTTGCTATGTGCCAGGGCCGGTTTGAACCCGACCGAATTCTCTACGCACAGTCTGAGACGAGGGGGGCCACCTTCTTGCGGATGTGTGGGGCCTCGATAATGGAAATCAAGGAGAGAGGAGACTGGAAGTCTGACGCTGTGTTTCAGTACCTAAAAGCGTCACTGCAAGAGAGAAAGAGACATGAGAGTCGCTACAATGCTTGCGGCATAAACTTCTAAATCCTAGCTGGTTGGGTGGTTTGGGCCTTTTAGGGGGTACCAGCCAGAGGAATTACTCATCCAATTGTATTATGTGTTGTGTTCTTGTTTTGTTAGTTACGTAGCGGTTAAATAATGTGTTGTGTAACTAGTTACGGAAATATTATTCGAGCAGAGTATTGGTTAGTCGTTGGTCAAACGCTCCGGTGGCCAGTGCAGCTCTCATGTTTAGGCAGCACTATGCTGCTTTGATGTTGGGGGCCGCCCACAGGGCTGCCCGCATCCGGTTACTGCAGCTCGCCAGTCCACCTGCGGCTCCAATACACTGTATCTGCCTCCAGTTGGCAGGAAAATTTGCTTTATATAAACGGAGGGGCCTTTTAGGGGGTACCAGCCAGAGGAATTACTCATCCAATTGTATTATGTGTTGTGTTCTTGTTTTGTTAGTTACGTAGCGGTAATATTAATGTATTGCTCAATTTGCATACGATCTAATTCAAAAAGTGAAATTCATTTTGTTCAACTCTGACATATGCACAACATGCACACCATCATAGGACATTGGATTAGGCTATTATTTGAAAAAAAATTTTGCTATTATTTGGAAGGTCTTCACTTTTGGTTTCCATGTCTCACTTTTGTGCCCAGTTATAAAGAATGACCCAAATCCAACTCGAATCAAAAGAACAGGATCAGATGGTCTAACAATGCACTTCCCACGCCGAAGGACACAGGTTCGATTCGCAATTTATAGTTAACCAAAGACTTTGGTGCTTGGCATTAGTAGTGTCGTAGAAGGTGTTCCAACAAATGGGAACAACATGCCTAGAGCGGGACTAAAACCTACATGTCTGTCATTCTAGAGCTAGCATTCTAACCACCTAGGTTCACCAATGTAATCAACTAGCTCCTACACCTGTGGCCATAATCGATTACCATGACCCGGGCGACTCGGGTCACCCGAGTCGTCAGAATTTCAAATAGAACACCGCGAGTGGAGTCGACAAATACACGTGCCGTGTGCAAAACAACCCGACCCCAGTAACCCACCTCTTGGCTGGGGTTTGCAAGGAGCGATGACGTCAGATTTGCGCTGGTAGCGTCCTGCAGGATAACAGCCACCGGTACCAGTCATACATCTTTTTTTTTTATAATAACATAGATTAATTAAATGGAAATATCACTAAACTATGCCATCATAAAATTATTTAAATCATATTTTGCTGTAATTATATCGGCTATTAAAAAACAAATAAAAGAGCCACCATTTTTGTCACCCCGAGCGTGGAGAAGCATATTCGATTATTCAACCCGAGTCTGCAGGATGTGCGCATGCGCCAAAAAGTGGCTCGGCTGACCAGAGTCGATTAATCGATTACGCCCCTTGTGTAGGTGTTGCCGTTCATCTGAGGGTGGGTAGGAAGGGATGATGAGTGAAACTCACCACAATAGACACAAACTGGTTGACCTAGTATCAGAATAAGTCACCTCAATGAGATAGTGTCTCATGGTTGCGATATCTCAGTTTGGCACTGGGCGTGGTGGCCCAATCGGTAGAGTGTGGGCCTCGCGTGTGGAAGGTGGGGAGTTCGGTTACCAGTCGAGTCAAAGCAATGACTTGAAAATTGATACTAGTTGCTTCCTAGCCAGGCGCTCGACATTATTAGGATAGGGCAAGGACTGGTTAGCTCAGTGTCAGGATAATGTGACTGAGTGGGATATTGGGTCATGGTGACGGTTGGTCTGATTTCCCAGTGCAGCAGCACTATAAAGTCGCCATGAGTGCACACTGTCACAAGTTGGTGTGCATCCTGATATGACCGTAGATGTTATGAGGACGTAAAACTCCAACAACCGACCAACCAACCTCAGTTTGGCAGAATTATGAAGCCGTTACAAATGTGGACTGTTATAATCCGTCTTAATGTGTTTGTTTGTTGTTGTTTTACGTCCTAGCAACAGCTAAGGTCATATCAGGACGGGTGTCGTCTTAATGTGACTCAATGACGATATTGTCAGTGAGAACAGACAGGATGGTCGAATTGGTAAGAACTCTGACTGGCTTCTTGTATGGGAGGTCGTGGGTTCGAACCCATGCCGAGTCAATCCAATGATTTATCAAATTGATACCTGTTGTTATAGATGATCAACACTGGCGGACGACATTAATATAATAAGGCAAAGACTGGTTTGCTCAGTATCAGAATAATATTGCTGAGTGGGCTTTTTCTGGTCATGGTGCCAGCAATCCGGTATCTCAGTGGGGCAGCACTATAAAGTCGCCATGAGTGCAAATTGTCACAAGTTGATAACAAGATAAAACAATCAACAAATCGTTTCCAGTGGTGACCTAAATACTAAATTGCATTGTGCATCTGCTCTGGGCAAAGAATGACTTCCCACATAGTCATTAATCAGCAATATCTCAAGTTTAATATGCAGTAGCAAGGCTATGTACAAAGGAAATCAGGAAAGCTATCACCACATGGCGTAGTCCACCTGCGTATGTGTAATGGCAGAAAGCAACACAGAAATGGACAGGCCACGGTCATGCGTCTGATGCACCCTGAAATACAAAATGGCTAAGCAAACAACACAACCATCCCACCTGGTCGCAGTCCTAAAGGGTCCAAGTGTGTTCTGCCACACTGGTGCACTATCTAAGGACACGGCTTGGGTGAAAGGATGCTGTAGCAAATCAAAATGGGACAGGATCCTCTCCTGCAAGCCTGCATGACACCCAAGTAGATGTACAAGGTATCATACTCAAACTATACAAAACTCAGGAAAAATACCAAAAAAACTAACATAGGCTACTAACACCCAAAATCGCAAAAATGCTGGCCTGAGCAGAAACAGGTAAACACTCCTGGGTGAGGGACCAGACCAAGAAAGCACCACAGCTGTCCAGCATTGAAAATAAGCACCCTCACAGGAGCTTATACGTTATGGGCAGAGTAAATACCTTGTCAATAAAAAAAAGAATAATTAAAATATTTAAAAAAATGTTGAATCATAGTTCGTCTAATCAACATTAGCAGATTGTCTATCAGTTCTGACCGGTTGGTCGAGTCCGAGCTGCACGAAATGAGAGAATGACTCAACATTGGTATTCCGCATATAGGGTTCCACTCATTGATATTCCAGCTAAAAAGTTCCGTTCATTGAAATTCCAGATATTATAAGGTTCTGCTCATTGCTAAATCCCACTCAGTCACATTATACGGACACCAAGTCAATCAGTCCTTAAGCTAAGATTCCTTATACGCGGCATGCGGCATGCGAATGCGAATGCAAATGCAAATGCAAATGTGAATAAAAATTGAAAAGCATGTAAATGAATAGTGGTGCTTCCATACGTCCAAATGCGAATGCGAATGCAAATGCAAATGGATCGACCCATGGACTGATCGGTGCGGCATGCAAATGCGAATACTGTTGCGTTTGCCATAGAAAACAATACCGTTCCTTCACAAATTTGGAGGAAAAACCCCAATGCATATATCTACGCCGCATATACGACATTCACATGCCGCATGCCACATACCACCTATAAGGAATCTTAGCTTTACCCTCTCTTAATGATGCCGAGCACCAGGCTAGGAATTGACAAGTATCAATTTTCCAAGTCATTGGTTTGAATCGACCGGGAATTGAACTCCCGACCTTCCACAGGGGAGGCCTGCGCTCTATTTAATTTGAAATCTAATAGGTTGGATATGCTACGCTAACCTTTGCGAGTATATAAGCACCTAGCTGGTCCCACCGGGCATGATAGCCGAATTGGTAGAGCGCGGGCCTCGCGTGCGGGAGATCAGGAGTTGGATTCCCGGTCGAGTCAAACCAATGACTTATAAAATTGATACTGGTCGCTTTCTAGCCTGGCACTCAGCATTATTAGGATAGGGCAAGGACTGGTTTGCTCAGCATCCGGATAATGTGACTGAATGGGATAGGGGGTCATGGTGCTGGTGGCCTGATTTGTTAGAGGGGCAGTTCTAAAAAGCCTCCATGAGTGTGCACTGTCAATAGTCGGTACCCATCCTGATATGATCTTAGATGTTGCCAGGACGTAAAACTCTAACAACCAACCAATCAACTTGTCCTGGATGACTCGACTCGACTCGACTCTACTCGAGACGCAGGGTTCATCAGGGTTCAGGGTAAACCGCTCATATCCGACACCATTAACCAATTCACCTTCGCTTACCCGTGACCGCACCAGGTGAGAGGGGTGACACCTCACCTGTGCGGGTCGAGCAGGATCACCTGTACGGGTCAAGGGCTCACCTGACAGATTGGAATCCATCCCAGTGTCACGCTAGGTAGCATCGGTTCGTCAAACATTGACATGCATAGTGACACAAGGAAAACATGTCGCATCGTACAATGTCATTATCAATCAATCAAGGATTCAATCACACCAAACACACTGTGCTCTTTGATTGTAAATGCAAAACGCATTGCTGCTGCTTATTCAACTACGCTGTGTTTTTTGCTTTTAGGGCGAGGGTGTACATTTAGACGACTTGGTGTGCGAGCTTGTCCTAGGGTTGCGTGGTTGACAATCGGCGGTGTACATTGAAGATAGCAGCACGGACACCTGTCACACCTTCAACCCTGTGGCACGACCCTGACACCATCTCCTCGAACCCCTGTCACAACGTGTGAGCGCCCTGTCACCGGTACGGCGGCGGGTGGTGGAGAGGGAGGGGCGGAGTGGAGGGGGGGAGGAGTGTGGGGGGAGTGGGACGGAGGAGGGGAGGAGTGTAGGGGGGAGAGGGAGGAGGAGAGGGGATGGGGGAGGAGATGGGGTGGGAGAGGGGAGGGGGAGAGGAGGAGAGGGGAGGGGGGGGGGGGGGGGGGGGGGGGGAAGGGGTGCCCGGGTATCATGGCGCAGGGGTGATTGTACCCCACCTCACGCCATCCAGATATCTGGCCCGATAAGCGAAGCAGCGCCCCCTTTGGTCAGGGTTTGGACGGGGCGAGGGGCGCGATGGGTTAACAGCTTAATGTCACTCCCAGCTATAATATATATATATATGCATATATGTATATATATATATATATATATAAATATATATATATATATGCATAAATGTGATGTATAACGTATTATGCGAGTATAAATATATGAAAGGGAATATTACTTATTATTATGATTTTTGTTATACTCTGTAAGAATAACTAAGGCGTAACACTGTACCAGTGGCGCCATCTCGGCCCACCTCTCCTCAACAGGATATTGACCAGTGTCAGCTACACCAGAGGATTTTTTGGGCATATAAAATCCTCCGGTGCGACTGACACTTGTCGACACCCGATGGAGGGGAGGTGGGTGCAGGTGGCACCACTGGTCAAGTGCAGAGTCTTACAGAGAATAACAATGGTAATCAAATAATATAATATATAATGGAAACAATTCCCTTCTTATTTTTTATACTCCCATATGTTATACATATATATATATATATATATATATATATATGGAGAGAGAGAGTATATATATATACATATATATATATGCATTATATATACCAGAATGGGTGAATCGCGACAGTACAAGGATACAAGGATAGTTATGGGAACTGTGTTATGGTAGTTGACCAATGACTAGTCGGTTTGCATGCTGGGTAATCTTGGGTTATATTATTGTCGTTGTGGGAGATGCCGCCAACACCACCACCACCCTTTCCTTTTCCCCCACTCGTTTATATTTATGAACATTTACTGATTTAGTGCAGTGGGCCCCTGATTCCGGCCGTGCGGGAGGGAGGGGCGGCGGGAAGGCGGGGAGTGTAGGAAGGGGAGGGAAGGCGGGGTGGAGGGAGGGGACGGTGGGGGGTGCGACGGTAGGGAGGGACAGCAGGAAGGCGGGGGGGGGGAGTGGAGGGAGAGGAGGACGGCGTGGTGGCGGTGGGGAGGTAGGAGGGGGAGGAGGGACTGCAGGAAGGAGGACGGGGTTGGTGGAGTAGGGAGGGACAGCAGGAAGGCGGGTGGTGGTGGAGGTAGGAGGGACAGCAGGAAGCCGGGTGAGGGGGGGGGGGGGTGGGGTGACGGGAGCGAGGGAAGGCGGGGGTGGTGGTGGGAAGGGACAGCAGGGAGGCGGGGGTGGAGGTAGGGGAGGGACAGCAGAAGGCGGGAGGGGGGGGGGGGGGGTGGAGGGAGAGAGGGAAGGCGAGGGGTGGAGGTAGGAGGAGGGACAGCAGGAAGGTGGGGGGTGGAGGTAGGGAGGGACAGCAGTCGAAAGGCGGGGGGTGAGGTAGGGAGGGACCGCACGAAAGGTGGGGGGGGGGGGGTGGAGGGAGAGAGGGAAGTCGCGGGGGGTGGAGGTAGGGAGGACAGCAGGACTCAGGCGGGGTGGAGGTAGGGATGGGACAGGCAGGAAGGCGGGGGGGGGGGGGGTGGAGGTGGGGGAGAGAGGGAACGGCGGGGGTGGAGGTCTAGGGAGGGACAGCAGGAAGGCGGGGGGGGAGGTAGGGAGGGGACAGCAGGAAGGCAGGGGTGGGGGTGTGGTGGGATATGAGAGTGACGGCGGGGGGGAGGTAGGGAGGGACAGCAGGAAGGGGGGGGTGGAGGGAGGGAGGAAGACAGCAGGAGGCGGGGGGTTGGGGGGGCGGGG
This sequence comes from Branchipolynoe longqiensis, assembly GCA_030323885.1. NCBI lineage: Eukaryota > Metazoa > Annelida > Polychaeta > Phyllodocida > Polynoidae > Branchipolynoe > Branchipolynoe longqiensis. The sequence continues at coordinate 61,892 of JASIRB010002683.1, forward strand.
GGGGGGGGGGAGGGAGATGATGACGGCGGGGTCGTGGAGGTCGGAGGTAGGGAGGGACAGCAGGAAGGCGGGGGTGGAGGGAAGGAGGGACAGCAGGAAGGCTGGGGTGGGGGGGTCGGAGGAGAGAGTGACGGCGGGGGGTGGAGGTGGGGAGGGACCGCAGGCAAGGGCCGCCGGTGGAGGGAGGGAGGACGCGGAAGGCGGGGGGTGGGGGTGTGGAGGGAGAGAGTGATGGCGGGGGTGGAGGTTAGGGAGCGGACAGCAGGAAGGCGGGGGGTGGAGGGAGGGAGGGGACGGGGGGAAGGGGGAGATGGAGGGAGGGAGGGTTTAGGCGGAGGTGGGGGGATGGGGTAGGGAGGTGGCGGCCGGAAGGCGGGGCTGGGAGGGGTAGGAGGGCGGTGTAGTGGTGGGTGGTGGGTGGAGGGAGAGAGGGCGATGGGTGGTGCGGGGGGAGGAGGGAGGGAGGGAGGGATGGCGGGAAGTGGTTGGAGGGGGGGACGGCAGAAGGTGGGATGGAGGGACGGGACGGCGGGAGAAGGCGGGAGGGTGGAGGGAGGGCGGGCCGGCGGGGCAGGCGGGAGGGAGTGAGGGAGGGAGGCGGGCAGGCAGGAGGTGGAGGCGGAAGAGGAGGGGGGGAGGGACGGCGGGAGGCGGCGGGGGTGGAGGGGAGGGAGGGACAGCGGGGCATGCGGGGGGTGGAAGGAGGGTAGGGACGGCGGGCAGGCGGGGGGGTGGAGGGAGGGGAGGGGCGGCGGAGGTGGTGGAGGGAGGGACGGCGGCCGAGGCGGGGGTGGAGGGAGGGAGGGACGCGGCAGGCAGGGGGTGGAGTGGGGGTGGAGCGGGGGGAGGGATGGGGTGGGAGGGACGGGGGGGCGGGGCGGGGGGTGGAGGGAGGGAGGGACGGCGGGCAGGCGGGGGGTGGAGGGAGGGAGGTGGCGGCGGGAAGGAGGGGGGTGGAGGGAGTGAGGTGGCGGCGGGAAGGCGGGGTGGGGTGGGGGGTGGGGGGAGGGAGGTGGCGGTGGTGGGCCAGTGAGGGGTGTGCGGGACAGCTGGTGGACGGGCAGTCGGGGCAGCTAATGAAAAAGATGGGGCGGCGATAAAAGGGTGCGGGCGCGCGTGCGCACCGCCACCGCTGGCCACCAGGGGGCGGGACATGCCCCCTTGGCACGGACCGGGCCGGACACAAGACGCTGTTGCGTGTGTAAGCTACAGGAGGTGTGTGGAATGCATGAGTGTGTGGATGTGGGTGTGTGTGGTTTGTGGCTGGCACAAGCCGTGGAAATATGTCTGCAACACCGTCGGTAAAGACCTCCACTTCTGGTATATATATGTATATATATATATATATATATATATATAATATGGGATATATCTGTTATATTAAGTTATATACAGTAAAACCTCCCTAACCGACCACCTCCACAGATCGACCACTCCCCTATATCGATCGCATTATTTGGGTCCCAACAATACCATTGTAAGGATATTATAACTATCTAAACCGACCACCTCCTTAAATGGACCACTTAAAGTCGGTCCCACGGTCGGTCGATTTAGAGAGGTTTAACTGTACAGTAAAACCTCTCTAACCGACCAACTCCACAGATCGACCACTCCCCTATATCGATTATTTTATTTCGGTTCCAACAATACCATTGTAACTTAGGATATTCTAATTCCCTAAACCGACCATCTTCCTAAATGGACGACTTAAGTTAAAGTCGGTCCCATGGTCTGTCGACTTAGAGAGGTTTTACTGTATATATACCATATATATATATTGGTAGATCTATATTGGAGGCCTATGTAGCAGAGTGTTGATGTGCATGCCAAAATTAAATTTGCAGTTTGCGTTTCGAAAATCTCCAAACATAGCCATTTAAAATAAATACAACTTTACTTCAAACTAAAGTAAGTTAGATTATGACAACCAACCTAATCTATTTATCTAAAGAAAGTACTTTACAGAAACTCACAACCTTCGGACTATGCGATTTTAACGGTAATACATGTCTTAATCCCCTGTCACGCATCACCGGAGGAAACGGAAAGAAACCGAACAAAGTCCGGTGATAGTCCGGTTTGTGTCCGCACAAGTTTTGAACATGCACAAAACTTGGAACGGATGCCACCGGATTGATGTCTACATTTCTTGTCCAGTTTGCATCCGTTTAGTCCGCTTACCATCCGTTGGCTATCCGTTCATGTCTGTTTCATGACCGTTTCATGTCCGTTTCATGTCCGTTTCATGTCCGTTCGTCCAGCGGCCTTTGACCCGATATCACAACATTTTGACACATTTTAATACATTTTGATACTTATGATGCCCGGACTAGACAATTCTGTCCGTTGCTCAATCCGGTGCTGTGTGACAGGGCCTTTAATAAGTGCGCAAGTATCTACGTTGGATGTAATATAAGATCAAGTATAGCTAAGTGCCTGGGTTTAGCAACGTTTACGCCTTCATTGGACTATACAGCATTAAAGGTGCACAACCCGATGAAAGCATCAAATCTTCAAAACCGAAACACTGACCTATATTTGATCCTACATGGCTAACTTTAATACTGGTAGGCTTAATGAGTATTTTATGCTGCACATAACTTATAAGGGGATACTAAGCCTGTACATAGTGTTACTGCTGGCCGGAAGTAGCCTCAGTATTCGTAGTTGGAGGGAATCAAAAAACCTAACACCAGGATCCGGACCCCTATCCCCCTTAAATATTCCTATAAATGTGTGTCACTGTCAACCCTTAATCTTTTATCTTTTATACTCGAGTTATCAGGTTGT
>JASIRB010003880.1:0-13987 GCA_030323885.1 Branchipolynoe longqiensis
ATGTGATATGTCATGGCCCACCAGCGGGATGCCCAATGGAAGGTAACCATGCCAAAAGTAGCCAGATAACACACCACACAGCTACGTACAAGCCTATGATATGTAAATAGGAGTAGGCTAGTCTAGTAATAAGAGTAGAAAAATCCAAAAAAACTAACATAGGCTACTAACCATACCAACCAATTATCTATCTGCTACTGAAATGCAGGCAATCAAATACCTTATCAGCAGCCACTGTGTGGTAAGATAACACCAACACTACAACTGGCCAGCATTGAAAACAAGCCTGGGTACCCGGGCTTATATGCTATGGACAGTATAAATACAGCCTCAATAAAAAAAAAATATATATATATATATTACACCCGCCACCTACTGGCCCGGCTGCGAACCTCCTCCATCCCTAGGGCCTATCGAGCCTCCGTTAATGCCTCAAACCCCCACTCCTCCTGCTGCCACCTGGTGTAACCTCCCCTTACACCCCCCTACTGCTCATCGGCCTGCTCGCGGCGCCCTGTCACTCGGCGCCTGGATACGAACCCGCAAAGTCAGGCTGATCTACAAATTGCTTAACCGAAACGACAGAGTCAACATGCCGAAACGTACTAGCAAACGCACAAGGCAGGAGGAACCGAGTGACCACATCCAACAGCCACCTGTGAAAACACAAGGAAGACCGAGGTCAGTTATTGCCAAAACTACCACCACCAGACAGGCGACACACACGGCTCCCATGCTTACGATCACCGACACCGATAGTGACACAACGTTAATCGACAAGATGACAAAGAAGGATCACAACACAAATGGAGGAATCGGTAGAATGGAGAAAAATATTACCGAAAGGCTGGATGAGGGGACCAAAGGGCTATTTGCCAGGCTTGATGCCCTGGAGGCTAGGCCCGGGGCATCCAACATGGCCACCGAGGAGCCGTTGGAAAGCCCGCCAAACACCATGTGGGATAGCCACCATGACCCCCGGTCATCGGCTGCAACAGCCCACCCGGACCGGCGCAGGAGCAGAACCCGATCACCCACACGACAACCATCATCAGACCGCCACAGATACCGAGACCCCTACGCACACCGCGCACAAAAACGCCGAGCACACAGACACTCTTCATCAAGCTCCGACTCCGACAGAAGACGAGAGATTGATGACATATTCACCGGATTAGGATCCAAGAGATCTACAAGATGAGGTAGGAAATCATTAATGCCAAACACCTTTGTGATACGTGGTGATAGGAAAGGCAAAGTTGGAATTGGGGAATGTATGTGGCATGTATGTGAATATTTCTCAGTATTGTTTTGTATGTGTAAAGACCCGACAGTGCCGAGGGATTTTGTGGAGCGACTCCACGAGCACCAGGAACAGCTAGCCACCATGACGGCCGACTGGGAGTGGGAGACCTGTATTGTTTGGTCCGAGAGTTTTCACAATGGTGGAGGACCGCAGGCTGCCACGTGGCTGGGATGATATCTACGCCATTAAGGACGTGCAGCGGGATGCCCACGCAGTGGGGATAAGGCTAGGGAGCAAGAAGAAGAAAAACACGGAGTACAGGCGTAATGATGAATATAGCACGGGTAACTCGGACTACCCAAGGAGAGTCAAGTTCTCCTCGGAGACTGATGGCCGCCCCTGTCATCAGTGGAATTGTGGGAACGACTGCGGGTTTACCACTACCCACGGCTCTCTCCCCAACAGATACTGTCATGTCTGCGCATGGTATGCAAATAAATATAGAAAACCCATCGTCCACCGCAAAAACGAATGCAACAATAAAAAATGCGCTATGGACAAAAAACAGGCGGCCGGATCACCACAAAATAGTAACGACACCAATTGGCAGGGTTTTTGAGCAATCGGCCGGTGGCTCAGTTAGAAACACATCATGGAGGAGGAAGTGTTGAGCTGCCATCCGGACCCCTGCCACAACCAACCCACTTGGTAAGCCTGCTGTCACTACATTTGAAGCTGTCGTTGATGTTAATGTTACTGCTGTTAGCCTTAACCGCCCTACTGCCATCCCCCCATATCTGAGCACCTCCCACAATGACGGGGACTTTCCCGGGCAACCCTCCCTTAATTGGCCACCCCACCCCCCTCCCTCTTCCACCTCTCTTCCGCTTTCACACACCAGGCGGTGACAGTGGCCAACGGCCACCCAACCGCCCGGTGGAGCTGCGCAATGTTAGCGATGCACCACGCGACATCCAACTCCATACCGGTGCGACCGGAGACCTCACCCCTCCACCGACCACACCGACCACACCGACCACACCGACCCCCAACACCAAACCCCCGACTCAGCCCCCTCTGCTCACACACCAGGTGGCAACAGCAGTTCATGCAATGAGTTGCGCAATGTCACCGGATCACCACATGGCATCCAACCCCATGCCGGTGAGCTCGCCCCCCCTCCCCTCACCGGCCCACAACCCACAACCCACACACACTGCAACCCCTCACGCCCCTTAAACACCCCTTCAGTTCTCATACACCAAGCAGCGTAAGTGGCACACAGCCGCCCGCTAGCACGGCGGAGTTGCGCAATGTCACCGCCCCACCACGTGGCATCCACCCCAAGGACGGTGTGCGTGCGGTGCTACCGCTGTGAGTGTGGAGAGCCATGGCATGTTGTGAGTTTGGAGTGTAAACAAGACTGGCGGATTTGTGGGCAGGGCTTCCGCTCACAAATCCGCCCCGCCCACAAATCTGCCCATCTTGTTTACACTCCAAACTCACAACATGCCACGCCTCTTCACACTAACAGCGGTAGCACCGCACGCACACCGGCACTCCCACCGTGCCCACCCACCACCACTAACCCAACCACCATCACCCCTAATGCAGCACAGCATGGCATTAGCACCGACACTTCAGGACACGACATCGATGATAATCTCACTTACGATGACAAAATTGCTGCAGACGACGTTGATGCGATAACGGGAATCGATACCATGCCGACGCCCATCTACAACCCTCCACACACCCCCGCATCATACAAATGAACACTACTAAAAATTTGGCCTCATACTGTGCCACAGGTGTGGAATATAACACTCACTCCCACGACATTTATACTAAAGTTTGGGACACCAAACTTCCTAACCACATAGCCACATGCGTACCGATTGCGTCGGGCTTTGTAATTCCCAAATGGCACGAATACCTCAAAGTCTACCACGTTACAGAACTCATCGATTACCTGGAGTTCGGGTAGCTGGTGGATTTCACAGGAAACGAACCACCGGTACCCGCAACAGCCAACCACAGAGAGGACCCCGCCCATACCGTTTGGATACGGTGGTACGTCGAGAAAGAACTCCCACATGGTGCACTTCTCGGCCCCTTCACCAGGCCCCCATTTACACCCTGGGCACAGACGAGCCCAATGATGACCCGCCCTAAAAAGAACACTGACGAGAGGCGGGTCATCGTCGACCTCAGTTACCGGAGGGGCGCTAGTGTGAATGCGGGGATAAGGAGGGGCCAGTACCAAGGGAGAGCGACGACATACACCCTTTCCGGGATACTGGACCTGGCGGATGAAGTCACCAAGGCTGGTAAAGCCTGCTACATCTGGTCGGCTGACATGGCATGCGCATATCGCCGTTTGGATGTCGCACATCTTCCATGGCGTGTGCCAGGACAACCAATGCCATGCTCAGAAAGAAAGAGTTTCATGCCCTGTGCTACCTCGACGATTTCGTCGGGGTGGCACCAACCAAGCACGCCACAGACAATGCATACGAGGAAATGATGACAACTAGCCAACAAATTGGCCGTGGCACTCTCGCCAGCCAAGTGCGTCTCGCCCACCAAGAGTCTTGAGTGGCTTGGCTACGCAGTGTCAGTCACCGACATGCAGGTCAGGATACCGGACATAAAGCTTGCCGAGGTGCTGACCGAATGCAAAACATGGCAAGTGGGATGGCGTGCATCCCGGAAAGACCTTCAGCGCCTCGTGGGCCGATTGCAGCACATAGCCAGGTGTGTCACAAAAGCCAGACGGTTCATGAGCAGAATCCTGGCGTCCCTCTGTGCCGCCCCGCCCACTGGGAAACATTTAGTCCCAGACAAACTGATACTTGACATCAACTGGTTCCTGCGATACGCGGAGACCACAAACGGCCTAGTCTACTCCGACCACCACCTAATAAGACATGGATTATCGAGTGTGACTCATCCCTGGTGGGAGGAGGTGTGTACTTCCCCGACAAGTACATCGCAGAAGCTTACGACCACAACATCACAAGCAAAAACTTCCACATAAACCAACTTGAGGCCCTGAACCTCGTCACGGCACTGAACATGCTCATGCCCGATCAACCTTGCGACTACACCATCATTGTCAACACAGACAACCAGGCATCTCAGGCGGTGCTAGCCAGCGGATCCGGGAGGGACCCGGTGCTGTGTGAGTGTGCACACAAGGTTTGGCGCTTCGCTGCCAACAACAGCTGTGTGATAGAAATAGTACACAAGCCAGGCAAAGAGCTCATTCTTGCCGACGCACTCAGCAGGCGCATCTTTGATAATCTGGCCGACACAAAGGCATGCATGATGTGCATTGAGAAGGGGCTGGTCCGAATCAGGGTGCGACATCGCATCGGCACTGACGGACCGACCTTCTAAGTGGTGGACCTGGGAAGATCGTAATACTTGCCTCTCTCTTCCCAGGTTCACCAGATCCAATCAAGGCACGGATCCTCGCTCTGATTGGCGCAGGACTGTCATCGGGCACCTGGAGAAACAAGGCACAAGAGGTAAAGAAGTTCATCACACCCGCAAGAGACCAGGGATTCGATCCTTGCCGTCCATCACAGCTCGATCTGATGGGGTACATAGCAAGCCTATCAACAACGCTGCGATCGCCCGGAGCTGTCCTGAACTACTTAAGCGAGGCACGAACATGGATTAAACTAATGGGCGGGAACCAAGATACATTCGATACATACCCAGTGCAGTTGGTAAAAAGGGGTGTGGTGAGGTCTTCTCTTCACACCCCCTCGCAGACACCACCGTTAACCATAGCCCAGATCGCCAGCATCATAAGGTACTTCAAAGCCGGGGGACCAGCAGCACAAGTACTTACAGCCGCTACCCTCTTGGGATTCTTCACATTACTGCGCCAGAGCAATCTGGTAACCACACCCCACACGACAACGAACCACACGCTCAAATGCAAGGATGTGAGAGAGGATGCTGATGGCCTGATCGTCACGATTAGGTCCTCCAAGACCACGACCCCCAATGACCACTTTAACATTCGCATCCACTCGATTACAGGATCACCATGCTGCCCGGTGGCAGAGTGGCGCAACTATGCATCAACAGTCCCAACCGACCCGCAAGCCACAGCATTCCGGATGCCCAATGGGAAGGCCCTCACATCTCAAGTCCTGACAAATGCCATATGGGCAGCATTGGACGCACATGGCCACCCAGCACCCTTGACTGTGACGCTCCACAGCTTAAGGAGCGGAGGTGCACAAGAGTGTGCTCATGCAGGTGCCAGACCGGAAGATGTTCAAGACCTTGGGGCATGGCGCTCCTGCGCCATGTCCGATTATGTACCAAAGACTGCATTCGATACGGCCACTCGGGAACTCTCCACTTTATTTGGTTGAGTGCCCGATTAACCTTGATGATTCGAACTGTTGATTAATTGACCATCCCTGATCCCCAACCCTCATTGACCTCATTTGCCTGAGACGCTCACATCACCAAGCGGCCCTGCACCTCCTCCTCCCCTCCCCCCTAGCTTGACCACCCGCATTCGGGCTCCAACCTACTACCACACCCACCCACCTCCATCTTAAGCCACTTTGTGGGGGTCGGCTCCGGGGCCTACCTCCTCGGGCTCCCAGGTCCTCCCTCTACCATCGGCCGACATTGATCAGGTGGACTGAGACATTTATCATTATATATATTCAAAGAACTGTGCCTCAAATATACCCTCTTTCTCCCACATCAGTCTCAAGCTTCCTCTGTCCGGATCGTCATGTATAGCATTTGGCTGCAAAACCAAATGAGGGTTAACTCAAGCATCATATCAAGATACATGTATTATTAGACTTCAGATTGGTATTTCAATATTTCAGATGCAATGAGAAAATGTGCTACCTTATATAATTTGACACACAATAAACTAGGTTCACAATAAAATAAACACAACACAACAGTTTTTCTGTTATTTTATTAGATCATTTCAATGACATTTATTTTCCCTGTGTCAAACAATTCCCTTCTTTTCTGAAAAAAATGTATCGATTTACATAGAAGACAGCCAGAATATATAACTTATGAACTGTACAGTATGTCTTATAAGAAATGTTTATGGAAACCAGGGATGAAAGTGGTATCAGGCAAAAAACAAACACAACATATGTGGCAAGAAATCTGTAAATAATCGAAACACTGAAAACAATGTTTTTGTGCCAGAGACATGTTCCCCAAGGAACTCTTCCAAAAGGTATTAAAGAAGGCCTTAGATTTCAGATTTAATGTTAGTCACCTCTGTAGTGGATGTTCCGCTTGATGCTCTGGTGCCATATCAAAGTGTCATAACAGATGTACTAATTTTATAGTGACTGCCACACGGCCCAATCAACCATGGCCCGTGGGCTCAGACAAGCCCAATGATGACTTGCCCAAAGAAGAACACTGACGAGAGGTGGGTCATCGCCAACCTTAGTTTCCCGTCCAGTGCCAGCATGAATGCAGGGATATGTAAAGGCCAGCCACTTCTACACTCCAGGGTATGATGGACTTGCCGGAAGAGGTTACTAGTACTAAATACTAGGCTTTGTTCTGGCTCCTACATATGGGTTGCAGATCTAGCCAGAGCCTACAGGCAATTACAAACGTGCACACTCTGGATGTTGTTACTCTGGATGAGAACACATACTTCAATATTAAGGAGAGCAGCCTGACCACTCGGAGTGACATCTTGGTAGGAAGTGTGCATTGGTGGGAAACACAACCGGAAGTGATGCAGCCAACAGATAGTTTGGGCACAATGCAATAAGTGCATTCAATGGCAGATGGAGTTGAACCAGGTGAATTACCCATGTTGCCGAAGCAACATGGACATGACCTGTAATATATGTGCATATGATACCGTCGGTGAGTTAGTTAGTAACACTGTACGGGACTACTTGGCCGGAGTGAGGTCAGAGTAGTCAAGGTGGTAAAGCCCTGAACTATGAATAAACAGTTGTGAACCAGTACTCGCGGTGTCCACGCGTCTCTTCCTTTACATGGTGTCAGATATTGACAAACTCCAACCACATGGCGCTCACTGGGTTGAAGCCGTCTGCACCTTTGAGTCTAGAAGGAAATCTAGCACTAAGCTGGCGGTTGTGGTTGCAAGCTTATCAGATATATGCCGTAGCTTCAGGAGCGGCAATGAAAAGTGAAAAAATACAATGCTGTGTTTTTCTTCATGTCGCGGGCTTGGAAGCCCAAAGGTTGCACCAAACGTTCAAAATAGAGTCAGAGGACAAGGACAAAATACAGCCACTCATAGACATATTCGAGAAGTATTGCCAGGGTCACACAAATGTAACGGTGGTGCGCTACAACTTTAACTCGTACAACCAGACAAATGAAGGCATCGATGCGTACATCCGCGAACTTGAGCACCGAATCGCGTTATGTGACTATAAGCAGTTGGAAGACTCTATGCTTTGTGATAGGTTAGTTTACGGCGTCAAAGACAATAAACTCCGAGACAGACTACTGCAAACACCAAACCTAACACTCGACCAGTGCAAAGATATGTGTAGATTAAGTGAAAACTGCCATGCTCAATCAAACAGCAACGCCGATGTAACAAGTGAGTGTGTAAACTTCATTGGCACATGCAGCACCACCAACCAAACTCGTCGCGCACCAGTGACGCCACATGCGTGCACATGGCAAGACAGGCGCAACCAGTTTAGCTCAGCCCGCACACCGTGTACAAATTGTGGGTATAACCACGCACCAAATCAATGTCCAGCAAAAGACAAACCGTGTCTTTTTTGCAAACGTATAGGGCATTTCCAAAAAGTTTGTCGATCTCGCCGAAGTAATCCGAGGAATGTTAATGAAATCGAAGCTCACATCACAGATGAAGTGGAGCTCTCAGATTTAGAAGATAATGAGTTGTTCATAGGAGAACTAACAATTGCAGGAAGTTCCAAACAAGAGCTAATGTATGACACCATACTACTGCAAAATGAACTTGTCAAATTTAAATTAGACACTGGGTCACAGGCTAATATAATACCAATCAACTTACACCGCAAGCTGAACAATATAGTGCTGAAGCCAACAAAATGCTGTCTTATTATGTATTCGGGACAGCGTATACTGCCAGAGGGAGAGATTCACATCGTGGTGGGAGGAATCCCGATGTGTTTCCAGGTGACAACCGACGGAAACCCTATCCTGGGTCAGGACGCCTGCGTGCAGTTGCAACTGATACAGCGCGTCAATGAGGTCAAGACCAGGGGTGCCAAAATCAAGCGTGAGGGAGTCAGAAGCACAACTACCATGGTGGGCAAGTGCCGCAGAACAGACGAAAACGGCAAGAACAATCGTAGCAGCGCAGATAATCTGGTGAATAAATATAATGATATTTTTGAGGGGCTTGGAACCATCAATACTAATGCCAATATTTACATTGATAAAACTGTAACACCCTCGGTTGATCCGCCACGTCGTATACCTCATGCTATTTCTGATAGAGTTAAAGAAGAAATTGATAAGATGCTAACGTTAGGAGTTATAGTGCCACAGTTCGAACCTACTCCCTGGGTTAGCTCAATAACCATAGTAAAGAAACCCAACAAAATTCGGGTTTGCTTCGATCCGACCAAATTAAACAAAGCCATTTTGCGCACCCCATATCCAACAAGAACCATTGAGGAGGTTATTGCTAAAACGGCCAAAGCTAAATATTTTTCGGTACTAGATGCCAACAGTGATTATTGGCAAATTGAGCTAAACAGGAAAAGTTCGGAATTATGTACTTTTAATACCCCATGGGGTAGGTATCGCTACACGCGTCTCCCGTTTGGTATTAAAACGGCAGGCGATATTTTCATTCATGAGATGAACAATATTCTAGGCGACTTACAAGGTGTAAATGTGGTAACTGACGATATTTTGGTGTATGGGGCAACAATTGCCGAACACAACAGTAATTTGGAACGAGTATTCATCAGGGCAAGAGAGGCAAATTTAAGGTTGAATCCAAAGAAATCGAAAATTTGTCAAACGAATGTGAATTATGTTGGCCACGTGCTCACACAAGACCGCCTTAAACCCAACGCAGATCGAGTGCAAGCCATAGTTGATCTGCCGCAACCAATTGACAAAGCAGGCATACAACATTTCTTGGGCATGGTAGGAGGCTATGTGAGTAAATTTATTCCAAAGTTTTCAGAAATAACTAAGCCACTGCGTAATGTTTTGAGTAAAGACACAGCCTGGCACTGGCAACATGAGCAGCAAGTTGCATTTGATTTATTGAAGCAGTTACTAGTCACAGCGCCGGTTTTACAGTATTATGATGTTAACGCGCAGGTTACTATTCAAGTAGATGCCTCTAAGTCTGGCCTGGGAACCGCTTTGTTTCAGAAAGGTAAACCAGTAGCAATGGCATCTAAAGCCTTAGATGACACCCAGGCCAACTATGCAGTAATTGAAAAAGAATTACTGGCCATTTGTTTCGGGTGCGTGAAATTTCACGAGTATGTGTACGGTAAACATATTACCATAGAAATAGACCACAAACCGTTAGTTAACATTATGATGAAACTGTTGCATTTGTTATCTGCGCACATGCAAAGAATGTGTATGCGTTTACAAAACTATAATTTGTCTGTAATACATATTAACGGGTGCAACATGTATTTTACAGATGCGCTGTCATGGGTGCACACTACTAACACTGCGCCACACGATTTGTTCGACAACAAAATATCAGTAGCTAGCATTGACATGGCGCAGAACACGACGCATCGCATACAAACAGTCACAGCGACAGACCACACACTACAAGAAGTGACACGGTTGGTACTAAATGGATGGCCAGTATATAGCAAAGAAACACAGGCAGATGCTAAACCCTACTATAAATTCAAGGAAGAATTAACTGTTGCTGATAACATCATATTTAAGGGTGATCAAATTGTTGTACCTGCCTCTTTACAAAAAGAAATGTTACAAATAATACATGAAACCCACATGGGTGTCATAAAATGTAAGCAGCTGGCCAAAGACCACGTGTTCTGGCCGGGAATGAGTTCACAGATAGAGGACAAGGTAGGATGCTGCACCATTTGCCAACAACACAGAAACATGCTACACGCTGAACCATTAATATCGCACGAGATACCAAACATGCCATTTCACAAAGTAGGAACAGATTTATTTCAAATTGGAAACAAAACATACATAGTTGTCATCGATTATTTTTCTAAATTTCCAGAAGTAAGAAAACTAACGAATACAACGAGTAAAGACATAATAAAAGCACTAGCAGAAATTTTTGGAACTCATGGTATTCCACACACAGTCGTATCCGATAATAGGCCACAATTACGAATTCATCAAGTTCGCTTCCGATTACAGATTCAAACACATTTTCTCTAACCCGCACTATCCACAGAGCAATGGACAGGTTGAACGGTATGTCCAGACAATAAAGAAATTAATCAAAAAAGCCGATGCTGACAATGTGGATTATAATCTTGCATTGTTAAACTACACGAATACCCCTTTGGCAATCATAAATGCATCCGCTGCGCAATTATTAATGAGTCGCAGGCTGAGTTCAAAATTCCCGACAACAGACAGGAAATTAAAGCTGGCAGTCCAGAGCTCTAAAAAGGCACAAATTACAAAGATACAAGACACACAATGGCAATACTACGACAAACGGTCAGGAAAGCCACACAAGCAATTGATAGTATCGGATAATGTCAAATACCGAACATATGAAGGGAAATGGGCAAGTGGCATCGTTTCAAAAACTAACAATCCAGGTCCACGTGATTACGAAATAGTAAACCGGGCCAGCAACAAACTGAAACGCAACCGCATTCACTTATTTAGAACACCTGGTGTCAGTCCACAACACCCCATAGTCACACAGGTACCAGACGCAGGAAAAACAACTAACAGAAACGAACAGTCTGGGGACCCATACACGACACGTTACGGGCGAGTAGTACGCAAGCCACTACTATTAAGGACAGCCCCAACCTAGAACAGTACAAAAATAGATCGCACAGCCCAATGCTTGATGCGCGAGAAGGAAGAACAGAGGCGGAGGTGGGAAAACTGAGGCGTTTATTGAGACGCCTCGGGCAAATACAGAGAACAGTGATAAGGAACAAAAACATATGAGAAACAGTAAGGTAAATGGTACAAGCAGGGCAGCAGAGGAGGCAACAGGCTGAGGAAGCAGAGAGCAATAAGAGGGGCTCATGAGGAGCAACAGGCTCGTGAGGAGCAATACAGTAAGGGGCTCATGAGGAGCAGAGGATAAATAGAGGAGGGGCTCAGAAGGAGCAGTGTCAGAGTTGGTAGAGGGGGGGCCGAGGAGCCCTCCGCCGCAGAGGGGGGAGGGTACAGGAGGGAAAGTTGGGTGGGTGGGTGGAGAAGAAAAGGGCAGAGAGCTGGAAGGCGGCTGGAGGCTGAGTGCCTGAGGGAGGCCGGCGGGCGGCCTTATAAGGGGGAAGGTGAGCAGTGGCAGGAGAGGGGTGAGTCGCTCAAGGCCGGGGGAGGGCGAGGGTGAGCAGCGGGCGTCGCGCGAGGCGCGAATGCTGGGTGAAAGCCCGGGTAGAGGGGGGGGAGTCGCTCTGCCTTCCCTCGCATCAAACGAGGGAGCAGTGGCAGGGGGGCGTGAGAGGCTCAGGGCCGGGGGAGGGGGAGGGTGAGAGCGGGCGTCGCGCGAGGCACGAGGGCTGGGTGACAGCGCGGGTAGCGGGGGGGGAGGGGGGGGGGGGGGGGGGGGGGGGGGGAGGGGGGTGGGAGTCGCTCTCCCTTCCCTCGCATCAAACGAAATGCTTCGCATTACGACCGATGCGCGAGAAGGAAGAACAGAGGCGGATGTGGAAAAACTGAGGCGTTTATTGTGACGCCTCGGGCAAATACAGAGAAAAGTGAGAAGGAACAAAAACATATGAGAAATGTAAGGTAAATGGTACAAGCAGGGCAACAGAGGAGGTAACACAGGCTGAGGAGGCAGAGAGCAATAAGAGGGGCTCATGAGGAGCAACAGGCTCGTGAGGAGCAATACAGTAAGGGGCTCATGAGGAGCAGAGGATAAATAGAGGAGGCGCTCAGAAGGAGCAGTGTCAGAGTTGGTAGAGGGGGGGCCGAGGAGCCCTCCGCCAAAGAGTAAGGAGAGGGCTCGAGGCGCGCCCGAGGCGGGGGCGCGGGGCGCCCGAGGCGGGGCCCGGAGAGGCAGGCCTGGTTGAGAGGAGGGTCCGGGCCTACGTGGAAGGGGAGCGGGCGGCCAAAAAAGGGAGGCCCGCTCCTGAGGCCCGGGGGGAGGAGGTCCGGCGAGGGTCGAGCAGGGGGGCAGCGAACTCCTCAGGGCTGGGCTGGGTGGGTCTCTCGTGAGGCTGGGCTGAGTCGTCTGAGGTGTGAGGTGCGAGGTGATGATCCTCGGCTTCTTCTGGGCGGCGTTTCGATCGGTGTTCGCTGGGTGGCCGTCGGTGGGCGTCGCGGGGCTGTCGGGAATGGTTGGGATGAGGTGCCGGCCTAGGCCGGCGGATCAAAAACCCGCCGAGGCGGCCGGGGTCTGGCGCTCACGGGCTTGCTTGGTGCGGCACCCGGCCTCGCTGTGCATTGTTAGTATGCGCCGCACGTTGGCGCAATACGCACAGACGTGCCGGCGCCTGTCTCCTACCTCGCCGTGAGCCTCTCCGAGAGGTGCCCGATCGCACGAGGCGGGATCGCGGTTCCAAGCGGTGCGGGTGTCGGCTTGATGCCGGGGCTGGTGTGCGCCTCGGGCCCCATCGTCGCCTTGGGGAGCTGGTGTTGCCGGGGTGGTGGGCGTGGTGAGGGAGTCGAGCCTGAGCGCGTTGAGGGCCACAGGGTCATGCCACCCCTGGGGGAGCCTTCCGTCCGCGATCCAGGAAAAGATGGTCTCTGAGTACCGGCGAACGGTGGGCCAGGGGTGGATGAGGACGTCTCTCATGAGGGTGAGGTGGTGTTGGTGTAGGCCCTGGAGGGAGTGATCCGGGAAGGATGGGTGGTTGACCATGGAGAGGAGGGCGAGGCTGTACTCGTCCTTGGTTGCTTCTCCGAGCTTGACTGCCTTGCGCCCCGCACCCCTCTCGACGAGGTCGCAAGGGAAGAGGTAATCGGCTGGGATCCCTCGGCGGCGCTCGGTGCGATGCGCCTCGGCGGATGCGAGGATGTCGCGGACCGCGTCGGCCGCGGATGCCGGGCTGTAGTCCTTGGGATCCTGGCGGTAGGTGGGCGGTGGTGCTGAGCTGGCGTGGGCGCGGGTGTAGCCCTGGTACTGCAGGTGCGGGCCTCCGGGCTGAGTCGCTTGAGGTGGAGGCGGCGGCCGGCTCCCGGCTGCGGCGTAGGCCCGAGGTGCCGGGACGTGGTGCAGGCTGCAGGCGGGCTCCCGCCTCGGCGTGGGCGGGGGGCTCCCCGGGGCCCCTCGGGCTTGCCCCGTCTCGAGGGTCTCGATGCGCGTGGTGAGGCGGGTGATGGCCTCGATGAGGAGGGCCGTCTCGCTGCTGGGCTGGCCGGAGGGTGCTGCCGGGGAGGTCGGAGCCGTACAGGGGGCGGGGCTACCCGGGGAGCCCGAGGAGGGTCCTGGCGTGGCCATCCCGGAGGTCTTGGAGCTTCTCCGAGTCTTCCCTTTGCCGTGGCGGCCGTGCCTGGTATGGTTAGGCGGGCATGGTGCAGGGTCGGCAGAGGAGCAGCGAGGTGGAGTAGCCAAAAAGAAGAAAA
>JASIRB010004065.1:0-18054 GCA_030323885.1 Branchipolynoe longqiensis
TTCCACGAGTAGTATAGTGGGGTTCTTTTCAGCGTAAAATTACGTAATCCTGGCTCTGAGAGAGTCCATTGCACTTGATGACCCCTTCTGAGGGAGTCCATTGACCTTAGATGACCCGTTCTTTGAGGGTGGGGGGGTAGGTTTGACCTTAGATGACCCCTATTTTGTTGTTGGGTGGGTGGTTTTGTCCTTAGATGACTGGTTTGTCCTTAGATGACCTCTGATTGTGTGTGTGTGTGCGTGTGTGTGCGCGTGTGTGTGTGTGTGCGTGTGTGTGTGTGAACCGAATCGATGACGTCATTGAGTTTTTTCAGCCTTGGCTGCCATCTGTCACCCTGCCCCCCCACCATTCCCCCCCAGCATACCCAAACGATGACGTCATTGAGTATTTTCATTGTTGGATATTATCATTCACCCCTCCACCCCACCCCCCCATCATTCCACCCCCCCACCTTTTGCCCCCCCATCGGACCCAATCGATGACGTCATTGAGCATTTTCTGGGTTGGATACCATCTGCCACCCCGACCCCCCCCATCTTTCCGCCCCCAGCCGACCCAAACGATGACGTCATTGAGCATTTTCTGGGTTGGATACCATCTGCCACCCCGACCCCCCCATCTTTCCGCCCCCAGCCGACCCAAAAGGGTGGGGGGGTAGGTTTGACCTTAGATGACCCTTATTTTGTTGTTGGGTGGGTAGGTTTGTCCTTAGATGACTGGTTTGTCCTTAGATGACCTATGATTGTGTGTGTGTGTGCATGTGTGTGCGCGTGTGTGTGTGGGGGCGTGTGTGTGTGGGGGCGTGTGTGTGTGTGAACCGAACCGATGACGTCATTGAGTTTTTTCAGCCTTGGCTGCCATCTGTCACCCTGCCCCCCCAGCATACCCAAACGATGACGTCATTGAGTATTTTCATTGTTGGATATCATCAGTCACCCCACCACCCCACCCCCCCATCATTTCACCCCCCACCTTTTGCCCCCCCCAGCGGACCCAAACGATGACGTCATTGAGTCTTTTCTGTGTTGAATACCATCTGTCACCCCCCACCCCACCCCCCCATCTTTCCGCCCCCAGCCGACCCAAACGATGACGTCATTGAGCATTTTCTGGGTGGATACCATCTGCCACCCCGACCCCCCCATCTTTCCGCCCCCAGCCGACCCAAACGATGACGTCATTGAGTCTTTTCTGGGTTGGTATCACGGTTCGAACCCCACCCCCGATCTTTCCGCCCCCAGCCTTCTTTTCCGTTTGGAAGGAGAATACTTTAGTACAAATAATAATAATAATGTATACTTCATTAGGAAATGTTATACGATGTATTTTGCGTGTATATCTGTAAAACTATTTCTTGAACATTGTTTCCATGAACATGCTATTTTGAGTCATTATTTGAGTGTTTGCAGTTGCATCCGATACTACAATAAATAAACCTCAAATAATAATAACCTAACTTAAAATAAGCTAAGGTATTTTCTTGTTTGTTTGTTGGAGTCTTACATCCTGATTTGCTTGAATCTTTAATTAAAACCTCATCAATCCATTTATTTGAGCCCAAAAATCCCATTGTAACCATATTCTAACTCCCTAAACTGACCACCTCCCTAATAATGGTTTGTGTTTTGTAATATGTAATGTTGCAAGTTGGAAGCATCCATACACAACAAAACAAAAACCCATAGTATAGATAATAAATATAATGAATTCTTCATTAGGAAATGTTATACAATGTATTTTGTGTATATATCTGTAAAACTATTTATTGAACATTGTTTCCATGAACATGCTATTTTGAGTCATTATTTGAGTGTTTGCAGTTGCATGCGATACTAAAAAAATAAACCTCAAATAATAACCTAACTTAAAATAAGTTAAGGTATTTTCTTGTTTGTTTGTTTGAGTTGTACATCCTGATTTGCTTGAATCTTTATTTAAAACCTCATCAATCCATTTATTTGAGTCCCAAAAATACCATTGTAACCATATTCTAACTCCCAAACCAACCACCTCCCTAATAACGTTTTGTGTTTTGTAATATGTAATGTTGCAAGTTGGAGGCATCAATACAAAACAAAAAAACAACCTGAAAAACCCTTGGTTAGTTAAGATGTGATATGTATATTTGAAAAAAATATTTCATTAGCATCGATTCTATGAATATGCTATTTTGAGTGACTATTTGATTTACACTACATAATGTTATAACTTATATTGTTGCTCTCATACCATGTGAAGATGATTTTTTTACAACAAACTTGTTATTGTACATTCCATAGATAAAAGTTTGTTAACACACGACTAAGCATTCTCCTCCAGTTTGAAAGTTGTTTTCATTCCTAGCAGCGCTCTCCCTCTAAAATACTAGGTAAGTTTGGCAATAATAATAATAATATATGAAAGATTCCAATGGACAAGCAACAGGTATGTTCACTAACTTTTTATTTATATATATATATTCATTAGACAGATATTCTAATGATCCTACTCTCTTTCTTTCTCTATATCTCTCACTCGCTCTTCTGTTTCTTCTTCTTTTCTTCTTCCTTCTGTTCAAACTGATGTTGCTAATTCCAGCACTTTCAAGTGTGGCGAATGTGAAATCAGTTTTCTTTCTCACATGGGGGAATTATTGAGTGATATAAATTTGATGTTCTCTATGTTCAGAAATTTTGGAAAATAGTAGAATTCTTAATAGACATGCGATTCCATCATCAAAATTATATTTCTGCTCCCAAAGCATCATCTTCTTTTTTTTTCACATTTCAGGAGAGATGACAATGATGAAGATGATGCTGAAACTAGTAAAATAAAGAAACTTTCAAGGAATAATAATAATATTACTTGTACAGACTGTGGTAAACGTTTTGCTTCATGAAGGCATTTGATTTCCCATAGAGGTTTTCATGCTTCAGGAGTCGCAACTATGCATCAAGAACCATGGGTTACAGTTTTTAATATACTCCCACCTTGGTGTGAGGGAGGGGAGACAAATATTCCATTGCAGATGCTTTATATGGAAAATAGCAATACTATTCTATCTCCTCACAACATGGGAAGTGTTCGAGGAATCTATCATTTGAAGGTTTGTTGTAAGAAATATATATCTCATCTAACCGCCAGTAGAATACCGCCTATGTATTTCCATCCAGCGGGATTTTGAGAGCATTTTCAATACATCCTGTATCTCACACAGATAAATCTTCATCTTAGAAAGCAATAGATTTAAATCTTCTTCAATGATGCATTTGGGTTCTAGATAACCAGGAATGTTTGAAGATATGCTAACACAAATTGGTTTATGCTGTGTACACCACCTTAAATTTCTGTGCTCATTCACATTAGCATCATCATCAAGATCATTATCATCATCAGAAACTTGGTCTTCATATACTTCTCTTTCCTGTTGGAGATGGGTTCCAGAAAGTAGACATTCAAAATCATAGACTGCAAACTAAGGAAAGTGCTGTAAATTTGATTTGCAAGCTATATTTAAACTATCTCGCAAGTCATCAAAGATACTTTTTTTAAAGAAGAATACTCCACTCCCTGATATATATAGATTGAAACTTGTTTGAGCATATATACTTTTTCAACAAAAAGAACAAAAAGTTTATTGCACTTCCTTTGTATCACTTTTCTAGCAATAATATTAAAGCATACTCCAAATTTGGAACTTTTATCTTAATTCTATTTCCTTTGGCCACAAATTATGTAACTCTGAACTTTTTGGGTCCACAGTGTACTGGCGGAAAATTGATTCTGTGCTTTTGCATTCTGTAAAAGCGATGGTTGAATAAAAAAGAAACAATTCTCACCGTGAATATGGCCTATGCTGCCGACATGGCATAAAGAAACCCCCATTCAATCAATCAACCAAATTTGGTATATCTTCTAATCTCACACCTTCAAACTTTAGTTTCCTTACTCTTCTGTGAATTGCAGAATAAAATCCATTCATCACATAATTTCTGAGAAAGTTGTTGCATCTTCTGAAAGTTCTTATCTGCGTGAAAAGATAAGGAGTAGAGAAAAAAAATTGATCATCATTGTTAATGATTTTCGAAACGGAATGATAGTTATTAACAGAGCGAGGAAAGGTGAAAATTGTTTAATTAAAATAAGTGGTGAAATAACGATATTCACCTGTATCAATCGATTTCAAAATTATTCCAAAAGCAAAGTTAATCTTAGATGAAGATTTTCTATTTTGTAAATACAAAATGATTGAATTAATTACTTTGATTTGATATTCAATAGAATTAAAATGGTTTCAAAAAAATCCCAAATGATTCTCTCTCTCTCTCTCTCTCTCTCTCTTTCTCTCTCTCTCTATTTGTCTCTCTCTGTCCTACTCTCTCTCTTTTGATGGCTCTTCTGTTTCTTCTTCTTTTCTTCTTCCTTGCGTTCAAACTGAAATAGAAGAAAATAATCAATTACTACTAATTACTGTGATATTGTTATTTATTTTCATATTCTTTCCTGCATCACATGCTAGAAGATTTTTGTTTAAACGAAGAAGACATGAGAATAGAGATCCGTCCAGAAAGCAGTCACGATCAGCTGCTGTCGCTACTGCTGGTGTTGCTAATTCCACCACTTTCAAGTGTGGCGAATGTGAAATCAGTTTTTCTCACATGGGAGAATTAATGAAGATACATAGAATTCGATGTTCTCTATGTTCAGAAATTTTGGAGAATAGTACTATTATGATTCTTAATAGACATATGCGTTTACATCATCAAAATTATATTTCTACTCCTGAAGCATCATCATCTTTTTTTTTCACAACATTTCAGGAGAGATGAAAATGATGAAGATGATAGTGATGATGATGAAACTAGTAAAATACAGAAAGTTTCAAAGAATAATAATATTACTTGTATAGATTGTGGTAATTGTTTTGATTTCCCATAGAGGTTTTCATGCTTCAGGAGTCACAACTACACATCAAGAACCATGGGTTAACTTCCACCTTGGGGTGAGGTAGGGCAGGTTGATATTCCATTGCAGATCATGCCTTATATTGAAAATCGCAACACTATTCTAGCTCCTCGCAACATGGGAAGGGTTAGAGGAATCTATCATTTCTCTACAGCTGATTTCACTGGGGATACTTCACTGACAGAACATCTTTGTTGTATTTAGGAGTTGAAAAAAAAAAATTCTTTATTTAAGATTAACTCTGCTTTTGGAATAATTTTGAAATCGATTGAAAGAGGTGAATATTGTTATTTCTCCACTTATTTTATTTAAACTATTTTTGCCTTTCCCCGCTCTGTTAATAATCATGCTAATCTATTATCATTATTTGTTTACAGCAAATTATTCAGCCGGCGGGTGAGAGTTCCAAATAGTGTAAGGTTTATATCACTAATGTTAATCACTATGTTTTCAGAAAATCCTTTGCCATTGGGTGAGCAAATGACATTCCAGATTACATACATTCAAAGAGTTTCATCACTGCTTTTCGAAAATCATTAACAATAATAATCAATGGGGTTGTTTTTTCACTGCTTACCTTATCATAGAGAGAAGATCTTTCAAAAGATGCAATAACTTCCTCAGAAATTATGTGATGAATGGATTTTATTCTTCAATTCACAATAAGCTGCTTTTCAAAAGAGTAAGAAAAGAAACTTTGACGGTGTGAGATTAGAAGATATACCAAATTTTGAGTGTTGCTTTAATATTAGTATAAATGTTTACTCATTGAGAGAAGATGATACATTTATATCTCTTCACACCTCTCAATTCTCTGCTGAATGTGAAAAACTCAATCTAACCTCACCAATTCACATTTTGATTATAACTCCAGTATGGAGTCGTATGCTAGTAAATACACTTGTAGGAAGTGCGATGAACTTTTTAATTTTAAAACAGTGACTGCAAAACATGAGAAAGTATGTACAAACAAGTTTTGATTTATATATTCGGGAGGGGAGTATTCTTCTTCTTAAAAAAAAAAGTAGCTTTGATGACTTGCGAGATAAGTTTAAATATAGTTTGCAAATCACACTTACAGTACTTGGTTCCATGAAAATGCTATGATTTTGAATGTATACTTCCTGAAAACCATCTCCAACAGGAAAGAGAAGTATATGAAGATGAAGTTTCTGACGACGATAATGATCTTGATGATGATGCTAATGTGAATGAGCAAACAAATTTAAGGTGGTGTACAGAGCATAAACCAATTTGTGTTAGCATATCTTCAAACATTCCTGTTTATCTAGAACCCAAATGCAGCATTGAAGAAAATTTAAATCTATTGCCTTCTATTCTAAGATGAAGATTTATCTGAATGAGATAGGCCTACAGGATGTGTTGAAAATAGTCTCAAAATCCTGCTGGATGGAAATACATAGGCAGTTAGATGAGAGCTATGGGGAGTGAGGGAGACGATATCGATAATGGTGATGATGATATTAACATTGATGATGATGATGATACTATCATTGATGATTCTGATGATGATGACATTGAAGTAAACGATGATGAATGTGAGGATGATGAAGTTGGTGAAAGAAGTCTGTTGAAGAGGACGATATAGAAATATTACTCGGAGGTGGAGTAGAGTCAGAAGGAGAAGGAGAAAATCTGTTAGGCTCACCCATAGCGAATTAATTCAGCGATTCTGACGATTCAAAACGCTCTGAAAAGATAAGATTGCAAATATTATAATCTATGGAAAAGTTAAAGGAATAGTTTGAGACATATTGTTACTCCCTTCCTTGTTTAGGAATCAACTCTAGTAGGTATGATCTTCCAGCTGTGCAAGTTTCATTCCCAAAACACTTCAAACTTGAAAGCGAATTGAACTATATTGTTCAAAAAGTGAATCAATACAGCACTATTGTAACAAAGAACTTTGTCTTTTAGATATCAGTCTTATTCTCACAAGTGAACATATTCCAAGTTTCTTATAGCTTATTCAGATTCAGATTCAGATTTGGAGTTATTTATCTTATGAATGGAGAACAAACTTTTCAAAACTTTCTCACTCCAGTCTTCCAGAATATGAGACTTTTTTTTTATTCTAAGCTCAAAAACATTAATGTGTTACAGGAGGAACATATTGAGCAGGAAAAGAAGGGTGATTTTGTTTCCACCCTGCCTAAGACCGGACACATCAATAAAATGATTTACAAATGATTTGGTATATGCCAAGGTGGGAGATACTTCCCAATCCATAACATCCTGGAAGTTTATCATGTGTCAATAGACCCTCTCTCCCATTCACTTTTTTACCTTTCCCAACCTTCACATAGCAAAATTTGACAATCATCATCAATGTGAGTTAATAACAATATCTGTTATTCTCTCTAATGGCCCACAAAATATAAAGAAATACCCCTTTCTTTAATGAGCTGTTTTTTAGAAGAGTAAGAAAAGAAAGTTTGAAGGTATGAGATTAGAAGATATACCAAATTTGGAGTGTTGCTTTAATATTAGTATAAATGTTTACTCATTGCGAGAAGATGATACATGTATATCTGTTTTCACCACTCAATTCTCTGCTGAATGTGAAAAACTCAATCTAAACCTCACCAATTCACATTTTGATTATAACTCCAGTATGGAGTCATATGCTAGTAAATATGCTTGCAGGAAGTGCGATGAACTTTTTTTATTTTAAAACAGGGAGTGCAAAACATGAGAAATATGTGCAAACAAGCTTCGATTTATATATCCGGGAGGGGAGTAGTCTTCTTTAAAAAAAAAAGTATATTTGATGACTTGTGAGATAGTTTAAATATAGTTTGCAAATCACATTTACAGTACTTGATTCCATGAATTCCATGAATATGCTATGATTTTGAATATATACTTCCTGAAAACCATCTCCAACAGGAGAGAGAAGTATATAAAAATGAAAATGATGTTGGTGACGATGATAATGATGATGATGCTATGTGAATGAACAAAGAAATTTAAGGTGGTGTACAGAGCAAAAACCAATTTGTGTTAGCATATCTTCAATACCATTGAAGAAGATTTAAATATATTGTCTTCTATTCTAAGATGATTTATCTGAGTGAGATACAGGATGTGTTGAAAATACTCTCAAAATCCTGCTGGATGGAAATACATAAGCGGTTAGATGAGATATATATTTCCTACAACATACCTTCAAATGAAATAAATGTCACCTAAATCCCTATTGTGAGAGCTACAGGGAGTGAGGGAGACAATGTCAATAATTCACGACACTCGGACAAAAGACAAGACTTCCATGTAACGACCATATCATTTAATTATATCACATAATTCAAATCAGTAAACATGCCACTGGGGCAAACAGGAGGCTGGCTCCGAAATCAAGGTCTCGCGGATGGAGACCTGAGGCGGCTGGCACCTAGTGATCCGTGTGTGTTCATGAGGTCTGATGTTGCCCCGTTTAAAGTTCAAGCATGATGCGATCGGGTGCCTGGAGCGAGACATAATAGGAACAATAACAATCAAGATCAACAATCAACAATAGCAAGGTAAACAATCGACACAGCACTTAACCCAACATTAAGGAAAGTGCTGTGGGAGCTTTAATGATGGGAGTGTCATTCAGGTACTTTAGAATCACATTACTCGACCAGGAGCCGGCCTGCTTTAGATCATGCAGAGGAAGCTCTGCGAACACACATGCTTGCGCCGCTCCACTTCTCAGACTATTTAAGTCATGAAAGGGCAAGTTCGCCACCATGCAAGCCTGAGCAGCTCCTCTTCTCAGGCTGTGTAATGTGTATTGTGTCTGTTCTGGCATTCCCACTGATGCCGCAATGTTCAGAACTCTGATGAGAGCTCGGGCAGTTAAATAGTCTCCGGAAGGGAGGACAAAGGCTGGTGAGACCCTAGGGAGGGCAGCTTTAGTAGCATAGTTATTCCAGGCCATAAGTGGGCAACACTTTGTGATACTAGTGTCATGAATGGAACAAATAGCACAATGATAAAGACGGCGGGATCTGGCCTGAGAGACATGAGGACAGAGACTTAATTTTGTCAAAAAATCAAATGAGCACAAAGAGGATGGATGGAGGGCGGCATAAGGTGAGAGGGAAGGTCAGGCTTGGTGTGGTGCTGTCTACCAGAATGCAAACATGCTGAAAATGGAGGCCCGAATGTCCTCTCGACTAAATGGGCCACTGTCAGACGTTGGGAAGAGTTCGTATGAGGCGGGTGCTCAGTGGCGGGAGAGTGGAGGGGGGGAAGTAAAATATAGCGGATTATTTCGGTTATGAATTATATAGTAGTGGCAGAGGGAAGCATTATTAGGCTTGGGGGCGACGGAGTGGGGGACGATGTTCAATATTAACTTTAAGTGAAGAAATCCCACTCATCATTAATGAAATGATATAAGCCTGTGTGAAATATATCGTTCTAAAATTATGCCTGAGATTACTAAAGAGATGTTCCTATATAAGAGGCCGTACATGATTGTTGAAATGTTTCTCTATGCATCCATAAAGAGTGCAATTGGAGAAAAGACCATTTTAACGGAGATCTATTGTAACTGTATAGCTACCTGCCCCCCCTTCCTGGACCACTGGGCAGGTCCACCAGCCTAATTTGCATATACACACAGGGCACCACCTGCAGCTGGGTTGAGTGACAGCTACCCCTACAGGGGAGGGTGCCACCCACCCTGACTGTGGAGGTGCCTGATTGGCTGGCTGTGGACTGCCCAGTCACCTGCATCCCATTGGCCCTCTGACCACACTAGCCTCAAACCAAGATCTTAATTCTAGACTCTGCTTCAGACCCCCTGGAGAGAGATCACTCTACTCCTGGCTCTGGAGTGAGGCACACCTACTCTTGAGCAGGAACCCCAGACACTCTGTCTGATGCTATCCAAATTCAGCTATTCAAATTAAGTGTATCCACAGCCATAGGACTCCTGTCCATGGACTGTAGGCACTGCGTTCAGATACAGGCTAAAGTTGTAATGAGATATTGTGTGGCTAGTAGGCAAGGGGTCTGGATGATAGGTCACTGGTAGGTGGACAGGAGTTGGTGTTAGTAAAGCACAACTTCTCCACTGTTTATCTGTGTCTTGACTTCATTTCTTCCTTAGCATTGGTTAATGAGTTGATAGACAAGTGATATGAAGGGGAGAGTTTCTGTGGTATTATCTGGTGTCCCAAACGTGGCCGGGCATCCAGTAATATTATAGTGGTGACCGCGACGAATTGTCTGAAACTCAGACAGACGACAGAAGAACTCCGTGATGACGACGAGAACACCCGTGATGACGACACGCGTCATCGTTGGTCAGGTAGGGTCCAGTTTTGTGCTGCTACCGCTTGTTTTGGGACGCTGGGGCGTCGAGATGGGGGTGAGACACTGTGTACCGCTATTTGTAACGAAATTGATGCATGTGTGTCGAGATGTGTGTGAGGGGGAATGTGTGGCTATATATATGTGTGTTGATATATAGGAATGTGTGAACGTTGATATATATATTTTGTGGATACATGTATGTATGTAACAAAGGCACACAGAAGGAGGCAAGGATCATCACAACCACACGGCATGCACACTGCCAGTACACACACAATATATAACACGAAAAAGAATGTGTGTCGATATGTGTGTGTGCTTTGATATAGATGCGTTTTGATGCATGTGTGTCGAGATGGGTGTGATATGTGTTGTGGAGAAGTAGAGGGAATGTGTGAAAGTTAATATATATGTGTTGATACTATTGTTGATATATGTATGTATGTAACAAAGCCAAAGGTACATGTGAGTTGATTGTTTGGTGTGTATGTATAGTGGGTGAAAAACTAAGAGAAGAAAAATAAGTAAGACTAGGGTGTGTCGATATCTGTGTGAGGCTAGTGCGTTCTGGGGGAGACTGATAAAAGTATGTTTTTAATATTTTTATTATTAAATCGGGGTGTGCGCGCGACGGTAACTTCATATCTAATCCAAAAACGATTAGGGAAGGCCGTTAGTAGTGGTGCGCGACGCCGCCTGTTCTGTGTTTAGAGAATAGTATAAATTTATATATACTTTAAAATTCGGGAAGGCTGTTGTGTGTGTGCGCGACGCCACCAGTTCGGGGTAAAGAATAATATAAATTTATATATAGTTTGAAAGTGGGGAAGTCCGTTGTGTGTGTGCGCGACGCCACCAGAACCACGAGGCTGATAGAAATTTATATAGTGTTAAAATTCGGTTAGTCCATTCTGTGTGTGTGCGCGACGCCGCCAGAACCACGAGGCTGAGCGAAATTTATATATTATTAAATTCGACGCTCAGTCAGTTCTTGTCCGATTTGCGTTAGAATAACGTATTTCGCGTTAGAATAACGTAGTTCGCGTTAAATTAAAGTATGTAATGGTAACTTGATGTATTTTATTGGTAAAATAACGTATTTTATTGGTAAAGTAACGTATTTTATTGGTAAAATAGCGTGTTAAGCGTCAAAATAACGTATTCGGCGGGAAAATAACAGGTTAGCGTCGAAATAACGCATTCGGCGGGGAAATAACTTGTTTGGCGGGAAAATAACGCCTTTGGCGTCCAAATAACGTATTTGGCGAGAAAATAGCGTGTTTGAATCCACAAAGGGATGACGCGCGGCAGTTACCTCACCACCATCTGAAGGATATAGATAACCGGCACAGGGGTCGGTCCTTGTGGGTGCTAGGATAAGTGGTGACGCGCAGCAGTTACGCAACCCACCCTTTGTAGCCAGCCAACAATGGACTGACGCGCTGCGGTTGCGCCACCCACCCTTTGTAACTGCAACCCGCAATTACACCACCCACTGGCATTGTAAACAAGTTGAAAGGGGGTCTGAGTTTGTGTGTGTGTGGGTGAATGCACGCCGCAGTGAAGCGACTCAAGGTGTATAGCAGCCTGCAGGGCTCTGTGTGTGTAGGGGCGTATAGATAAAATACTATAGAAATGAAAGAGAAGTGAAATTGAACTGAAATGTACAACACTGTGTAGTATATATTTATTTTGGTTGAAATATATCGACAGTTAGGAGAGTTGTGCACCTATACGTCGACATATATTTATTTTGTGAAATATATCGACAGTAAGGGAGTTGGACATTGATGTACGTCGACATATATTTATTTTGTGAAATATATCGACGTTAAGGGGTGTGACTGACGCGCAACAATTATCTCACCCACCGCCGTGTATCAACAACCGGCAAGGGTCGGAGTGTATGTGTGTAAGGGTGTGACCGAGGCGCAGCAGTGACGCAACCCACACATTGTATCCAGTCAATAGTGTTACTGGTGTCCGGAAGATTAAAGGGGCATAGTCCAATGGTTTGAAGTTCTGTCGTGTCAGTAACAGGTTCTGGTAATTTACTCAACAGTATTCCCTTATATGTGACAACAAATGTTTAATAAGTGCACTGGCATCTGAGTTAAATATGTGGAATCAAATCTAGATGGTTGGTTTGGTTTTGAGAAATATTGTGTTGTTGCAGGAGTGTGCAGCTTTAAACGTAGTGGGGGCTGTCCCATTAAAAAGGTGACCCACCCTGACTGTGTGTAGGGAGGCCGTGCGCAGCAGGCCAGCAGGGGTTT
This sequence comes from Branchipolynoe longqiensis, assembly GCA_030323885.1. Taxonomy (NCBI): domain Eukaryota; kingdom Metazoa; phylum Annelida; class Polychaeta; order Phyllodocida; family Polynoidae; genus Branchipolynoe; species Branchipolynoe longqiensis. The sequence continues at coordinate 12,553 of JASIRB010004065.1, forward strand.
GCGTGTGTGTAGGGGAGTGTAAACTGAGAAGGGAGTTAGTTGCACATCGGTACATTGATATATATGTATTCATTTTATTTTATTTTATTTTTGTTGGATATATATCGACAGATAGACGGGAATGGTATGTCGAACGTCGATATATATTTATTCTTGAAATATATCGACAGTGAAGGAAGTTTCACGCCGGTACGTCGATATAGATTTATTGTAAACTATATCGACAGATAGAAGGAAGTACACGCCGGTACGTCGATATATATTTTATTTTGCAATATATCGACAGATAGAAGGAAGTGTGCGCTAGTATGTTGATTTATATTTTATTTGAAATATATCGGCAGGGTGGTGCGCCGGTACGTCGATATAAGGTTGGTTTGAAATATATCGACAGATAGAGGTGAAGTTGTACATCGGTACGTCGATTTATATTTGTTTGAAATATATCGACACAGTTGTGTACCGGTACGTCGATTTATATTTGTTTGAAATATATCGACGGGCTTGTGCACCGGTACGTCGATTTATATTTTATTTGAAATATATCGACAGAGTTGTGCGCCGGTACGTCGATTTATATTTATTTGATATATATCGACGGCGGTACATCGATTTGTGTTTACCTTGAAGTATGTCGACAGGTTAATTGAAGTTAGTGGACATTAAATATACATCGATTTATACTTTGTTGAAGTAGGTCGACAGGTTAGGTGAAGTTAGTAGACATTAATGTACATCGATTTGTACTTTGTTGAAGTATGTCGATAGGTTAATTGAAGTTAGTGGAAATTAATATACGTCAAGTTATATTTTATTGGAAATAGATCGACGAGTTAATGAAGATTGGACATTGATGTACGTCGGTACGTCAGTGTATATGGTGTTGGTGATATATGCCGACAGATAGATAGGATTTCTATGAATATATGCACACATAGTTGGAATTGTACCGTTGTGGCAATAATTAATTATTGTTGACAGATAGGAACATATACCCACACAGGTTGAGTTGTATGGAGAAAGCTGACCCTATTCAAGACATTTTGGTACATTAGTGACTAAATTTAGGGCAAGTTAACTCTAAAAATTGACCATTCTGTGACTGTTTGAAGAATATAGTCATATCTGCACCAAATTTGGTTTAGATGCTTATATGGATGCTAATTCAAATATCCAATTTATATCATCCAATAAGTTGTTGTATTAAAACTTGTTGGTTGCAGATGTACGAGAAGTGACCATAGGAGGTTTGTCATGGTAATATATTTTACTTTAGCTTAAAGTAACTTTAGGTGAATAAAAAGTAATAAACTGGATAGGTCTAGAGCTGCCGGGCCAGTGAAGTAGATAAAAGGAGGGGCATTGTGCCGGATAACAGTACAGCTATCACAATGGCAGCAGCAGAATTAAATAGGGGGTTTACCGACTGGTTCACAGCTGGGGTAGCTGCAGGGGAGATACCCACAGATGCGGATCGGCTAGAATATCTAACCAAATATGCAGCTGGACAGTTGGAAGCCCAGGCCAGACTGCTCAGGGAAACCAGGGAGCATGGGGCTGGACCTAGCCAGGAGCAGGCCAGGATCGCGGAGGAACGATCAGTAAGAGAGGAGCGCCTGGCGCTAGGGAGAGATCGAATGAAGTTAGAAGAGAGAGCTGTCCGGGATCTTAAGGACCAGGGAAGGCAGATAGCTACTGTGGATGGTTCAGATCTGGGTGTGTTGAGGAGCTGGGTAGAGCAGGTTGGCCGGGCAGGTAGAGTATCCGGGGCCAGAGGGGCAGATGTAGTGAAGTTTGCACTCAGTCACTCGAAAGGCAACCTCTATGAGGTCATATACTCTGTATATGAAGATGAGAATAGCTCATGGGAGGAGGTCCGGGAACGCCTAGTAGGACTGTTCTTAACAGCCAGGGAAGCCACTGCCCTAATTGATATAGTGTTCTCACTAAAGCAAGAAAAAGGGGAGCTGATGTCGGCGTACTGTATGCGATACAGTACGGCGGTACAGAGGGCTTGGCCAGATAAGGGACTAAGGAAGATGGGGGCAGTACATGGCATGGTCATCAAGAAATTTGAGGACTCTCTGATTGAGCCAGTGGTCAGGCTGAATGTGCGCCTGGCCAGGGCAGTCATGTCGGTAGCTAGCCATGTCGGTAGCTAGGGAAAATGAGGAAGGCCTGGCAGGGCCAGGGGGCAGGCTGAGTGGGGCTCATAGGATGGAGGAGCCCATGGAGATAGGGGCCATAGAAGGGCACACCAGGGTAGAGGCAAGTGCGGCCAGTACAGATAGGGCAGCTTTTAAAACGCTCCAGGGGGAGATCAAAAGTCTCAGAAAGATGATGGCAGAACGCACGGAGCGGCCAGTACAGGCTGCCCAGTTGGCAATTGCACCGGCACCACCGTCAACAGTGGTGGTGCAGACTGCACCAACACTGCCCACAATTAATCAGGGGAATAGAGGTGAGAGAAGGAGGGCACCACGTCAGGTGATGGGGCGCGCCCCTCGACAGTCTCACCAAGGTACAAGGCGAGAGACAGTAAGGTGTAGTTATTGTGCACATAACTACCGCCGGGATTTTATATATGATCACCAAGAAAGATGTAGGCAGGCACGGCCGACAGTACCGATGAGAGCAGGTCCCACACAGTCGGGAAACTAGGAGCGGCATCAGATCTAAGACCATGTATTCAAGTGGAATTTGGCGGAATTTCATACTCAGGGTTGATTGATACTGGTGCCAGTAAAAGCATGATGAGAAGCAAAGTTTATAATGATCTTAAGTTAAGAGGTTATGCCAGAGGTAAGCTCAGGCAAGGGTTGAGGCTTCGCTCACTTTCAGGACATTTGATTCCTACAAAGGGAGTGGGGAAGGTCACCCTGGTGGGAGTGGAGTGGGAGTTTTGTGTGGTAGGTGAGTTGCAGCATGATATCCTGATAGGGACGGATGTCATGCAACAGTGTGATGCTGTGCTGTCCTACACGGATATGAATATTATCCTGAATGGTGAGGAGCACAGGTGGGTGGGCACAGAGGCTACATGTGCCAGTGTGTCAGGGATAGTCTCAGAGGTGGAGTACTGGAGGAAAAAGTTCCCCACAGTGTTTCCCACCCAGGGGGCTGCACTGAATACTGCAGATGTGGTGGAGATGACCATAGACACTGGAGATGCCCGCCCAATTAACCAGAGACCATACAGAATTCCACTCTCCAAAATGAAACTGGTAGAGGAAGAATTGGAGAAGATGTTGAAAGAGGACATAATAGAACCAAGTCGCAGTGCATGGGCGAGTCCTGTAACGGTTGTTCCGAAAAGGATGGTTCTATTAGGTTATGTGGGGATTATAGGCGGCTGAATGAGGTAACTCATAAAGATGCCTACCCACTACCCAGAATCCAAGACATCTTTGACCAACTCACAGATGCAAAAGTCTTCACCACCATAGACCTAAAATCAGGCTATTGGCAGGTGAGAATGCACCCAGACAGCAAGGAGAAGACTGCAATCAGTACCCACAGGGGACTGTTTCAGTTTAAAAGAATGCAGTTTGGCCTGACTAATGCACCTGCAGTGTTCCAACGCATGATGAACTCAGTTCTAGCCAAGTTCCTGGGGAAATCATGCCTGATCTACCTAGATGACATAGTCATCTATTCCCAGAATGAGACACAACACAGGGCTCATGTGGCAGAGGTATTGGCCACCCTAGAGGAGGCTGGCCTGGTCATCAAGGAGTCCAAGTGTTCATTTGGCCTGGGAGAGGTCAAACTGTTGGGTTTTGTGGTATGTGCAGAAGATCTAAAAGCAGATCCTGATAAAGTTGCTGCAATCAGAGACATGGCCCCTCCCACTGACAAAAAGGGAGTGCGCCGTGTGCTGGGATCTGCCAACTATTATCGACAGTTAATGGTCAATTATGCGGATGTGGTAGCACCACTAACCCATTTGACCAAACAATCTGTGAAATTTGAGTGGGGGGCTGAGTGCCAAAAGGCCTGGAGAGAGCTGAAGCAGCTTCTTTTGGACTGTGTGGTACTCAAATTTCCAGATCCCACAAAACCCTACAAGCTCTATACTGACGCCTCAGATTACAGCATAAGGGCAATACTGGTGCAGGAAGATGAGAATGGGATAGAGAGGCCAGTGCACCTGATTAGTGGAAGGTTAAATCCAGCACAGCTGAACTACCCCACCATTGAGAAGGAGGCATATGCAATGATCTTTGCACTCATAAAGTTGAGGCCATATCTATATGGTGCTGACTTTGTGATTTATACTGATCACCAGCCTCTAAAGTGCCTATTTCAGAAGGAGATGAAGAACAGCCGCCTACAGAGATGGGCAGTGTTGTTGGCTGAATATTCAGCTCCAATCCAGTATTTTGCCGAGGCATCCAATATATGGGCAGATATGCTGTCTAGGTTGAGACCAGTGGAGGTGGCTGAAGAGCCAGAACAAATGTCAGTGGTAGAGATAGCAGGTATGGAGGAAGAGGTCCCTTTTGAGTATTACAAACTGGACAGGGAATCCATTGGCAAGATGCAGGCTGACACTGCACAGCGGGCCTGGCAAAGGATGAGCAGAATGATTATATACTAATGGATGGGTTGGTGTATTCCCTAATCCCACCACCAGGGGGAAAAAACTATCCCAGATTAGTGTTGCCAGTAGAATATAGAGAGCAGGTGGTAGAGCGGGCTCATAAAGATGTGGGACATATGGCAATGACCAAAACATTGCAGAGAGTGCAAGAACACTTTAGGTGGCCAGGCATGAGAGGGGATATTGCAAAATTTATAGCAAAATGCCCACCATGCTCCCTAAACCGGGTGAAGCGGGATTATCCGCTCCCCACTGCAATGCCACTACAAGTAGCTCCAGGACTGCTGGTAGCAGCAGACCTGACAGGGCCATTCCCAGAAAGTAAGGAAGGAAACAAATATCTGCTATCTATCATAGATCACTGCACAGGCTGGGTGGAGGTAAAACCCCTCCCCAACAAATCAGCACAAGGGATCTATGATTATTTAGTAAGAGAATACATACCCAGATATTCAGCACCAGAGGTATTTTTATCTGATAATGGGCTAGAGTTCAAAAACAAACTCATTGTGGGGTATTTGGAAGAGTTGGGGGTGGAGGTAAGACACACCACCCCCCTACCACCCACAATCGAATGGCATGGTGGAACGTTTCCACAGAACACTAAAAAGCATGTTGGCTAAATTAGTGAATTCAAGAGCAGCTGAGTGGGAGGAATATTTAGGGGATGCACTGTTAGCATACAGATGCACATGTCTGGGTCCCACAGGATTTTCACCATTCTATTTGCAGTTTGGCAGACACCCAAATAAGCCACAGTCACAGCTACTGTACAGACAAACTGGGGAGGTTTCATCAAATGCAGCTAGGAGAATTGACGAATTGGCAGATTCACTGCAGGAAGCAGTAAGAAACAGGGCCATCAGCAGGCAGTATAATACAGCCAGAGCAGTTAATAG
>JASIRB010000038.1:0-21381 GCA_030323885.1 Branchipolynoe longqiensis
GTAACCGCAATTCACTAAGTGGGGAAACCTCTCAGGAATAGTAGCAACTGGGATATCGCTATCCCATTGTAACTCACCCTTCTCCAGCCGGTCGAGACGAAGTGCCATCGTACCGTAAAGTGGGTCCAAAGTTGGGTCAGCAGGTGGTGTATCCTCCTCATCTGACACGTAATCCCTTGTCACAGCTTTTGATGTTGTGGCAGGAATTTTTCCTTCCGCCTCCCGTGCGGAAGGGTTTCGCGCAGCTACACGTTCCGACGACCGGTTCCGGGGTGAACGGCTCGCTGCTTCTGCTTTAGAAAGTCGAACATTAGACGACTTACCTGAAGATGAGGGGGTAGGCTCATCTTCCTGATCAAGATCCTTCGGGCGCCTGTTGGTGACCAAAGTAAATTCCTCCTCAGTCACCAGGGGGCTGACGTGAGGGGCGGTTGTCTTGCTGTCAGCCCACGAGGTGGGCCCAGACTGACTACAGGAAGCTTCCGCGGAAGCATTGCCTATCACCAATGATAGGCCTTGGGCCAGTCTCACCTCAGGTGTGAGGAGATTCCAGTCGCAAACTGTAAACACCGATATCCTACCGGTGTCCCGATGCAACACGTTGCACGTTAGAGGGTTTTGGTCGGGACCCTTACCCGAACCTCCCAAGGCGGAGGTGGCCGATTCCATGCCTGATCGCTTGCGCGACCAGGCCTGCTCCCCGACCGATTACCAGACCAGTGGCAATTTACGCACCTTTTCTCTTGCTTGTTTAACCGACAAGACAATAAACAAAACGCTTACTCGTGATCCCCCTCACTAGGTAGCTGCCCACCAGGAGAGTACCCGGCCTATTAGAAAATAGACCGGCAAAAAACCCGACGAGTTCGCAAGAAGCTTGTGTGGAGTCTGCACCCAGTGTAAGCTGAGTGAAGACTGAAGTTCTGTACGGCCTTGCTAGCCGCAAGTGCGCGGCAGCGCGTTCCTGCTAGCCGTCAACCAATGGTAGGCTCGCGTTTAGGCGGGAAACCCGAGTTGACCCGGTTCGCGCGCAAATTAGGTCACGGAGGGCCTTGGATTTCCATGGCAACGGGGCCGCCTGCACCAGGCTCACCCACCTTAGAACGAATGCATTCGATCTACCAAAGTCGTGTATTGTGCTGACATTTGCCCTAATACCTTGTTTACAATTTATAAAATGGGCGATTAGGGGATCTAATCGTTAGTCAGCGCATTTTACGAACTTTTTTTTTAAATTTTATTTTCTTTTTTTCGACCAATGTAATACGATAAGGGTTTATTTATATAATTTTTACGTAGCCGAATGGGTGTCAACAACTCGACCCGTTCGTAATGTCACCAACACGGGGTCAGTTTTGTGTAGAATTAATCCGGTTGATCATAGTACGAATAAGGGTGTTGGGGAGCTGAAACCCAGATTACCTTGAGTACATATCAACCGTATATCTATTTTAATCTGTTAAGATATAATGTTGATACGTAGATAATATCTTTTTATTTACGGGTTGTTTTTATCACCCGCTGTTTACGCCGGCTTGTTTACATTCCCGTATCACCTCTATCGCTAGTGGAGCGATTATTTTCGTACTAAGATAGTACACGTATAGTGTATGTAATGCAATACTCCGTTTATTTATTTATTTTATCACGCAAATGCCTGCTAGTTAAATTTATATTTTGGAATGTTCGTCATAGTAAACACCGTACCATGACGTCCCACTCATATAGTCCCCTGAGACAGTTCTGGGGGATTTATACGCCACCCTGAACTTTGCGCAACACGGGTATGTCCCCATCACTATATACCAATGCGCCGTGCGCAAATAGCGTGCTGGATTTTACAATAAAATTTCCTGAACTGACAGAAATGGCTTCCAGTATTTATTTTCTCCCGTCTTCCTCAATCTGTTAAATGCTGTATACTCATTCCCCTATGGAAATAAATACAATATAATAAACGTAAGGGTTACGATGTACCGCGGCACTGGTACCAGCTGACTATTGCAGAGACTGGGTGCACGGGCGCGTTGGCTTGGGCACAGTTTAACTGCTGCCATTGCAACGACGACACGGTCAACCTAGGAAGCAATCTCTCTTACCTCCAGTAACAAGAAAGAAAAATGCGCGTCGCCGTAATCTGCGACTCCCGGGGGTCGGGATTGCAACATCATCTTGATCGGCTCGTGGAAGAGGAGAATATTCGAGTCTTCACCCACCCTGGAAAGGGATATGGTGAAGCCATGCGGCTGTCACTGCCAGGGATAAGGTACGTGTATTTGGGCGGAACGCAATGTTTACATTTACTTTTATGAAAGCTTGTCTACACACGCAATTCACTCAACTGTACAACCTGTAAGAAAAAAATGTGATAGCGCGCAAATTTAAGGGTCGTATATCTTTTCAGGGAATTTCGACCTGACTACGTGGTCCTGGCCGCCGGGATCTGCGACGTCACGTCCCGGGACCGGCGTACCCGAACGACAACGGCGCGGTCGCCGTTCGCCATGGAGATCCTCGGTGGACTGGGGGTGCGGAGGGAGGAATCGCTCGTCCTCCTTCGGACCGTCTACACGGGAAGGGTGAGCGTGGCGACCATCCCCTCGGTCAACCTGGCCGACGCCAATCACCCGGCACGGCGAAGGTGGACGGCGACCCAGTACGCGGCGTACCATCGGGCGCATCCCCGCCCTCACGCGGATCAGGTGAGGCTGTAGTTTATCGTGATGGAAAGGGAACCCTTTTTAAGTACGACTTTAACCAAGCTAATCATCTTAGATTGCCGTGTTGAATCCTGATGGGAAAGGAAACCCTGATACGCAATAGTTTATCTAGCACGATAATGCTGATGGTATTACTGATGTATTCCCTGCAATTTAGTTATATGATGATATTTTATTCTCCGCAGGAGACCATCGACCGTGCGTTGGCTTTATATAATGACATTCTCCGGCGGCTAAATGCCGAGGCCGGTCAGCCAACCCCTGATCTCGCCGCGACCATCACCTCACGGGGGGCTACCCATTATGAAAGACTGGTGGACGGCGTGCACGCGACGGGCGGCACCAAGAAGAGGTGGGCCCGCTGCATCGCCTCTTGCGTGCGGGCCGCCCACCAGGAAACCCTGTAATTTAATTTAATTAAAAAAATTTCTTTTTAACTTTAAATAAATATATATATATATTTTTTTTTTTTTTAATTTTAAATAAATTTTGTACATTACCATTCATTGTCGTTGTTATGTTGTGTATGTACAGTTCTTTTTAAGGTTGGATGTATATATTCGGTAATTCTAATAGATGTACTCATTTTACTGTTGGTGTTCTTATGGTGTATGTGTACGCATTTTTATGTTGGGCTATACCATAGTTGCACCATCGATAGGTAGCCTAAATCCTTATCAATGTACGCATTTTACTGTTGGTGTTTCATGGGGGCTGATGATATGCAATATCTAATTTCGCTTCCCCAGTCCCCCAGTAGTACGGAATTGTCTCCCAAGTAAGTTAATGAGCCTTATAAAAGGGGTCGTATAACTTAAAGGTGTATCGTAAGTAAAAGTCATGGGAGGGCGGCGATTTTCTTACCCTCCTTCATAATTATGGTATAGACCGGTATATAAAAGATAACATAAACCGATGTCCTTTGTAATTTGATCGCCTCTCACCCCGACTTCTGACTAATAAATGTTAACGGTCGCTCGACCCGGCGCTTGTTTCACCGCGGGTGGTGGGAACCAACAGCTGTGTCTTCTCCTGAGATTGCGCCTTATCGGGTTTCCGCGCCGACTCGGCGTTAATTAATTTATCGCCGTCTTGGCTATCTGACGGAATCCGCCCGGTGTACAATTTCAAACGCCCTGTATTTGATTTCCGAGCGGCTGATAACGCCGTCTTAATTATAACCGTCGTATCAGATATGACCTCAGTAATCTTCCAAGGCCCGTCCCAGTTTGGTGCGAGTTTAATGTGTGCCGTGGGAGCATGGTATCTTAACACCAAGTCACCCACTGCAAACCGTGGGAAGTCAGCAGTCCCATAAGAATTTTTATTTCTTTGAATACTTTTCTCTGTGCTATTACGCACCCTGCCATACGCATTGTGGAAACAACATTCCAACCATCGGACGAAAGCCGGTGTGCAAGCGTCGTCTGAATGTTTGTCTAACACTCCGAATTGCAAATCACATGGTAGGCGCAATTCTTCCCCAAACACCAACGTGTTGGGAGTAACCCCGGTAGCGGCGTGTATTGTGCAATTATATGCGTGTGCAACGTACTTAGCATGTAAATCCCAATCGCTCTGATCTTCATTGACCATGCAGGCCAGAGCAGAAATTAACGTTCGATTAAATCGTTCAACTAAGCCATTGGATCTGGGACAGTAAGGGTTCATGCGGGTTTTATAGCAGCCTATCAGTTTGAGCATAGTCTGGAATAATTCCGACTCGAACTCCCTGCCCTGATCTGAGTGTAATATAAGGGGAGCCCCGAAAATCAGTATCCAATTATCCACCAATGCTTGCGCGGCCACTGCCGCCGTTTGGTTACGTAATGGGTAAACTTGTACATATTTTGTAAAGTGGTCCTGTACTACCAACATCACCAAATTATCCCGGTTAGTGCGCTTAAATCCTGAGACGAAGTCACAGGACAGGCGCCCCCAACGTTGGCCTGTCATTTGTTGCTGTAACGGCATTTTAGCCATTCCCAGCCCTGGTTCAATGAGTGCGCATCTCGGGCAGGATTTAACCCAATCGCGCACACGCGAATTCATGCCTGGCCAGTAATATCGCGTGCGTATTTTGTCTAGGGTTCTCTCCCTTCCAAAATGCGCAGCGGTGGGATGGCTGTGGCAGAATATTAATATGTCCTTTCGTAAGAGGAAAGGTATAACGAGTTGTTGATGAGTTATGAGAGAATGGGGGTCGAGCGCATTCCTGCATAACACCCCATTCACTACAGTTAACTGTTTCCATTGGTTTAACAATTTAATAGTTTCTGTATTCTCCGCTCTTACGAGATCCTTAGAAGGTCTCACCGTGTGCGCATTTAACAAAGAAATAACGGTGGAGCATGTCACATCTGCTTCCTGAGCCTGACGCAATTCATTTTGCGTCCAGAAATGGAAGCTATTTTCCTCATCAGGAGTCAGGAGTAAGGATGCAACCACTGCTGTATGAGCCCCACAATCGTCACATACCGGTATGCCACAACGACGTACAGGAATGCGACTAAGCGCGTCAGCGTTAATATGTTGAGAGCCGGGTCGATAAGTAATTTGCGTGTTGGTGAGGCCAAATTCAGACAACCACGCCAACCAACGTCCTATCATACCCCAGCCTCTTTAAAATTTAGTAACCATTTTAATGAATGATGGTCAGTACGGATCTGGAATTCAGAATCCCAAAAATAATGACGCCATTTTTTAGTGTATACGACTATCGCCATTAACTCCCTTTTTGTCGTACAATAACGCCGTTGACAGGCACTGAGCCTATTGCTGGCAAAGGTAATGGGTACTTCAACCTCGTCTTGCACCTGACTTAATGCGCCCGCTATGGCAAATGCGCTAGCGTCAGTGTCCAAGATAAATTGTCCACTAGGCCGTGGGTACCCTAGTACTGGTGTATCGGCGAAAAGCCGTTTCAGGTGGATGAACGCATTTTCCTGTGATATACCCCACGCAAATATTTGCGTGCCGACATTAGCCACATCCTGTATGGAAGCGACTACATCGGCAAAATGGGGAATGAAATCTCGATAATAAGAAGCAAAACCGAGCAAACTTTTTGTCTCTTTAGGAGACTTAGGCGCTGGCCAATTTGTTATAGCCTCAATCTTTTTAGGATCGGCTTTTATACCCTCACTAGACACAATTCTACCCAAATATTCAGTTTCCTTACGGAATAGATGACATTTGGACGGTTTAAGTTTTAATTTAAATTTGCGAAGTCTTAGAAAAACTTCTCGTAAATGCGAACGACATGTGGAAACGGTGTCACCGAATATTATAATGTCGTCTAAGTATACCAAACAGTGAGTAAACAGTAAACCGTTTAACATTTCCGCCATCATTTTCTCAAAGGTGGCGGGAGCATTACATAGACCAAAGGGCATTACCTTCCACTCATATAGACCTATATGAGTTGTGAAAGCAGTTTTCTCCCGATCATCGTGTTGCATCGCGACTTGATGGTATCCAGATTGGAGATCCAAAGTGCAGAACCACTTATTTCCTCCCAGACTATCCAAGCTCTCGTCTATCCGCGGTAACGGGTACGCATTTTCCGCGTCATAGCATTTAACTTGCGATAATCTATACAAAATCGCCACGTCCCATCCTTTTTGGTAACAAGGTGGACGGGCGAACTATAAGGACTTGTACTATCCGTAATGATCCCTGCCGCCAACATTTTGGCAACCTCGTCCTCCAGGGCTTGTTTCTTGGAGTCCATTAGCCTACGGTATGGTATCCTAAAGGGGGTGTTGTCACCGACATCGATATGGTGTTGTACGACATCTGTCCACCCCAGTTTAGCATCCGGTTTCGCGAATATATCGCAAAATTCGAAGAGGAATTCTGCGATTCTCTTTTTATCTTCCGCGTGCTCCAAATGCGTGGCCTCCGCCATGGATAGTATGAAGTCAGGAATTTGCGGCAGGCCCGCAAATTGCGTTCTGTCAACGGGAAAAAACGGTTCTGGGGATCCTCCAAATCCCTCGACGCCGCGTTCTCTTTTGAGTAAGTCGAACACCATGGCGGCCGTAGGACTATTTATGGAACCATGCGATCTGGCCTCAGAGGCGTTGCCAATGACCTGGCCTCGCCGCAAATGGACACAATCGTCTGTAGTGTTACACAGCGGTAACACAGCACCTTCTGAACCACAAATTAATGAGGGAGCCGCTGTGACTCCCATACAACTGAGCACTTCAGGGTCGGGTTCAATTAAGCACTGACCCTTCCCTTCTATATGTCTGGTTGAAATTAATGCCACCACCGTTTGGTGCGCATTTAATGTAACATCTTCTGCCAGGCACGCAAGACCGCAGTCTGTTCGCAGCTGACAGTGTGTGACCAAGTTATATGGTTGCAGAATTTCCAGCAGCCCATTATGTGGTGAGAGACTGGCTTCATAAAATGACATCCAGTCGCTCCCCAGAATACCATCCTCTGGTATGTCCACTATCAATACAGATGAGTAAAATATCTGATTGGCGATACCCAACGGGATATCAGTACAACCAAATTGTGGGATTACTAGTCCCGTTACACTTAAAGTCCTCACGTCGGAGACCAAATTACGCGTATTCAGGTTGAGATTATCAAAGAATCCTTTCCCTATCACGGACATGGCCGCCCCGGTATCAATAAGGAAGAATCCATTGGATTCTCTAATGTTGATGGGGACATACCATCTTTTCCCATTCAGTGGGAAAATGTTCATGGCGAACTGGTCTCTTTCCTCCACGTTGTGTAGGTTTAGTCCAGTTCTCTCTAAAATATAGTCCATACACGGATCAGACTCAGGGCTGCGCGCATTTTGTGCGCACATTGATCGCATTCCAGCCAAGAAAACCTGGCGGACGCCGATTGTACATGTAGACGGTGTAGACACACTGTGCACATTGCACGAATCTGATGGGAGATTGTGCGCAAGGGGTTTAGCACAACTCTCAACAGATGCGCTGGGAAGATTTCCCCGTACAATAATAGCTGACAACACTTCCGGCGTTGCAGCTGGTACTAATTTAAAAAAATCAGTATCGGCTAAGAACTCGGGAGATCCCGATTCATGGTGTACGGCAGCAACAGCGCTATGGTTAGGCGCGAATTGCTTGCCTGTGGGCGCAATTTGCTTGCTCCCATGCACGTTGTTAGTGACAGGGCGCGCGATTCGCGTATTATCGCGCGCACTATTTTTGCCGCTGGCTGCCTGTAGCCGGGCCAATAGTTCTGGTACATGGCGCGAAGTATCGCACCCGTTACGGACTCCATCCACCATAGCCTGTTCTAAGGAACGAGGCTGTGACAAAGGACACTCATACGCCATGTGACCAAAGTCCCGGCATCTAAAACATTCAATCCTCCCGGAATTCCGAGAGCGATTCGGGCGGTTCGGTTGAAACGCCCTTTGCGATCTACCCTGCAAATCAGGGTTAAAGTGTGGACGCCTATTTGGCCATTCACGCTTGTTACCGTTACCCTGTTGGGTATTCTGTGAAGGGTGCCCGTTATAGGCGCAAATTCCTGTATCCACTGTATCATATGGATTGTCGTACGGCAAGTCTGCCACGGCGGAAGTAATTTCCGCCACCGTGCAGTTACGTGGGGTCATACGCGCTTTTGCTGCGTGATCCCTTAACATTTGATAAATATCCTCCATGGTGTGTCTACCCGGGGACCATTGCTTCAAGATCATGTCGCGTTCCTCCCGGTCGCGCAACCCATGAATGAACACTGCCACTGTTTTGCGCGCGATTAAATCGCGCGACATTCCACATCCTTGTCCAGCTGTTCTGGCCTCAGACTCTAGCATCATCCCGTAGTAGACGGAATTGGCCGAGTCTGACGGACGTTGGAATCTCTTCTCAAAGAGTTCCCATTTCGATAAGGGATCCATTCCCTGGAATTGCCAAGCCAACGCTTCCACCAATTCATCTAAGGTGGCGCAATTATCTTGCTCCCACCTATCCACAGCCAACTGACCTGGACCATCTTGTAACAAGTGGATCAGGCGCGTAAGCGCAGTGGTCTCATTCCACCGGTTCACGGACATCGCCTTACTGACCTTTTCCCACCAAGTCTCCCAGTCTTGGTTTATTCCGTCAAACGGGGGAACTTCGACAGCCCTCACCCTTGCGGGCTGGTACTGCTCTTGCACGCTGATATTTCGGTCGCGCAAATACAGAGATCGGTATACCGCTGAGGCACCGATGCCAGGGGTGATAGTGGATGCCTCCATTACCGCCCGGCGAATGGCTGGGTTCGTCTTTATGAGTTCCCGTTCTGCACCGGTGTACCGGTATGCCGCAAAAGAGTCGGCGCTCGCGTTTTGCGCGCAGCCGTCGACGGGCGCATTTTGCCCAGCTGGAAGGGAGGGAGCTGTGGGCGCACAGCCTGCCGCGTTAGACGCATTTACATTGGCGCTGCTAGGAGGGCCAAGCTTTGCTTGCCGTTGGATTGCTTTTAACACTCCATCAGAAACCCCGGGGTTGTGGTGCGCATTTACATCGCCCCCAGCAAATTGTTGCCATTGGGCATTCAGCTCATTTTCGCGCGTGAGGATTTCCCTCTCGCGCTTTTGTAACGCATTTAGTGGTTCCCGTTGCACGGAATGTTGCGCGGCAGGTATCATGTACGACAAGTCCATGACTGGGGGCGGAAGAGACAGGGTCGGAGTAGCACCCGTCCTCTCTTTCGGAAGGAAAGAGAAGAGGCTGCCTTCCTCACGAGTGACCTGTAGGGACATTTGCGCGCTTTGGGCGGCTTCTGGATTTTGCGCGGGCGCAAATTGCGTATCAACCACAGCTTTTCCAGGAGTTCCTGGATTAGCCGTTACAGTTAGGGGCGAAACCCCGGCAGGTCGGACTGGGTCCGCCATTACAGTAAGGGGGGATACCCCGAGACTTCGAACACTGTCCGAATTTGTTATGGAGACGCCATCCAAAGATTGCGCCTCCCCATCGCCCTTTTCTCCCCCCGCAGGTGCTGCAGAACGCAAGCAACCGCGGCGGGCGGAAATAGGGGCCTCACCAGGTTCCTTCCGCCTAGCCAGCTCGCGAGCCTTAGCCTTTGCGAGCCTAGGCGACTGGCTTGTGCAACCACCAAAACTAAAAGAAATTCAAATTTCGCTGGTATATAAAAAAAACCCTAAACAATCTACTAAAATTTATGAGAAATGCTCCGAATTTTGTACGAATAAAAGGATAATGAATAAAAATGAGCAACTGAAATAAATTAATCGCTCTATGCCCAGATAGAACAATTCCTTGATTTCAGTTATTTTCTCGCTATCACCTACGGTTAATTATAGAAATACACGAAATTTAGAAGATCCTAATGAAAATTTGAACAAAAAGAAAGATGCCGAATAAGAAGGAGATTTAAGAAATAAAGGTTAATGAAAGAGCTTTTAGACGTAAATACAGGAAAAAGAGTGAAAAAGCTAGCACGTAACGAAAACCGACCAAAACAGTCTGGCAGACGTTGACACTCTGCCCTAATGTTCCAATAACGCTTTCTGACGTCGTCTCCTGTGCCAGCGACGCGCGATGTCGCTAGGTAACGATGGAACTAAGAAAAACATGCGGCTAGCACAAGCAAACTGCGAAGATTCACTAAAAGTAGGCCGGCATTTAATGCCGGAGAACCGCAGCAGCAATTTTAATTTAAAACTCTAACCAAATATAATGCACGTATAGCCTAATATCGGGATAGCTAGTCCACGTCCTGTACGCCTCCTCCAGTCGGAGCGACACAAGGGTACGCCATTATTGTGCATCTAACGCTCCTCAGGCCACGATTTGCGCCAATGTTTTAACCGCGGATTCAAGGCTCGCCCCTCGCTGGTTATTTAAACTACTAATTAATTAAGGCTAGCCGCAAAATATAACAAGTATACCACATGGGTCAAGTCACCATTCGCAATGATGCTGCCCCGGTACGCCGTAAACTATCAATATCACGTCCTGGAACATGAAGACAGTGACCGTGTGTCGCTGTCACAATGCGTACGCGCTGTCACTTCTGACAACACTCCGTTTTTTTTTTTATTAGATTCGCGTATCGAAAGTGAACTAAAAGGTATTACACTCCTTACTAATCCTGGTCACGGCACCAGTTTAACCGTTCGGCTACTCTGCCCCCGCCTAAGGCGAGCCTAACGTGTTAATGATATGTAATAATTTCCATGTGAAATTCCTGAGCCTGCCGCGGGCTGCTGCGGCTCCTCCTCCCGTCTGCAGGTAGTCCCTCGCCGTCGGTGTCCGCCCCGCGCGAAAGGCGGCCAGCCAGAGTTTCATCTACATACGCAATTCGCCGACGAGCGCGCCTATAGGCCTAAAGTTTCCCTACTTCTATAAGTTAGGTTATTTCAACTAGCTGGCTGTCCCCTTCGCATTTCGGTATATTAATTGTGTTACTAAATAATTCTAGAAGTACGCGTACGGCAAGGGATGCCGCCGCTGTCACTGATAATCAGTTCTAAGTTAATGTCGTTAATTTCCGCCTTGAAGTAACACTACGTTAAATTCTGTTATAGTCTGTCATTATATTCCCACAGATGGAGTAAGTAACTGCATAAGGCCTACTTAGGCTTAAGGCCCTTAATTACATATAAAGCAATTGAATATCAGGTTTTCTATAGCGGTTAATCCACAATAATACTGGAGGATAGTAAAGAATGCAAGGAACGTCTCAGTCCACCTTCACGAGAGCTCACGACTTTATTCTTACCATAACTAACAAGGATACCAACGAAATATGCATACCTATTTAAGGCGCTACTAACTCCCTTTTCCTCCCGTGGTGATTTGATTACCTTGGTTTTAGAATTTAGATAAGAAAAAGACCGAATATCGGCTGAAATTGACAGAGCGCGAATAAACACGTCTGCCGGGTCAGGCCCCGAACGCCCGACCGACTTCCGTTGCTTAGCTAGTCGCTAAGCAACGCTTTACCCCCGCGAACCGTCGCGTGCACATGCGGAAGCAATTTGCGCTCTCGGTGGACGAGTGCGCAAATTGCTCAAGGCGAGTAGACACGCCCACTTCACTAGTAAACTCATAGAGTTGGTTATCCCAAAGAAACCGAAGAAATTTCCGGTCTTTTCCCTTATGGGAAGCGTATAATATGCATCTTGTAAATCAACACTAGCCATCCACGCATCTGGCGTAATCAGATCTCGTGCCGTATCTAGCGAAAACATTTTAAAATGTCGATATTCAACCATTTTATTAAGGATTGTTAAATCCAGGATCATTCGAACCTCACCATTAGGCTTTGGTCTCGAGAAGATGTTTGAAATAAACTCTCCTGAACAGTATGTCACTTTTTGTATAATTCCTTTCTCAAAGAATTTTTGTACCTGTTTAGTTAGTGCCTCTCGTTCAACCGGTTCAATGTTATAAGAAAAAGGTATCCTGCCTTGTACCGGAATTTGTGTGAAGGGAATGTGAACACCCCTAACTATTTGTAAAATTTCTTGGTCACTAAAATTTCTTGGTCACAAGTAATTTTTGTGCCACTCAGAAATATGAATTACTAATATACCAGCCACAAAGTTGCTTACATTTTGGTAGGTTTTTAGAGGCTGGAAGACTTGTAACGTTGTGTTTCAAACCTCTACTTGGACCCGCCCCTGGGGAAGGGTCTCGGCGAGTTGACGCCTCGGCCTAGTGGCCGTGCGGTGTTGTCGGTCCAGCCTGAGCGAGCGCCCCGGCCCTGAAAAGCTTGACCGAAGTTTGAGATCGGTCTGGTTCCCCTGGTGAACCGTCGTGGACGAAAATCCCCTCGTGACCTTTTGAAACGAGGGTTTTCCTGTTTCTTCTTGCCATCCATGTTTTTGCCACTCTTGGCTGCAGTTTCTACCTCTTTATAGAGGTATTGTAGTTGACCGCCAAACATTTTCGTGTTATCTAAAGGTTTCCCCTTTAATCGGCTCTGGAGCAAGAAAGAGCGTAAACTCTTTCCCATCATTATCGGTAACCTTCTTTGAGCGAGCCACTTCTTTGCCAGCATCTGTGCAAACCGACTTGGAAGACATTTTCATATCTTCGATACGACAGGTAATTACCCGCCGCCGCCAACAATGCAATGCCTTTGTCCATCGTCTTAGCCAAAGACGAGAACTTATTTTCTCGTTGCATTCTGTTTGCTACAGGAGCAATAGCTGTTAGGGTACCAAGCACCGCCTTATGCACTGTGTGCAACACACCCTCAAATCTCTTACGGTCCTCCGTCATATTGACATCTCGATCCATCTCCTTAATGATGGAGTTGGGAACACCTTTAATGCCTGTTAACTCATCTGATAACTTGGAAATAATCTCCGCCGGTTTAAACGTGCGGAAATGGCCATTAATGTTCTCACGCATAAGCGTAGTGGTTTTCACACGCTTAGCCCTTGGCTTCTCCACTTTCTTAGCCACTTTGCCCCCAATGGCAGCATAGACACCTTCATATCGCGTGTCTGAGTCCGATTCCGTGGAAGTGGAATCTGTGGACGAGTCGGAAGAAGAAGAATCTTTCCTCTTCTTCTTCTTCTTCTTGGACTTGGTCTTGCGCTTTTTGCGAAGTCCAGTCTTCCCCCTTTCCTTGGTGAAATCATCACCAGAAGAAACGATATGTTTCTTCTTCTTCCTCCGTTTAGGAGAAGGAGGAGGAGCCCTAAGCTCCATCTCTGAGTCTGTCTCCGAGAAATCCTCCAAAGAAGACTCCTCTTGAACACTCGGCATTCGCCGTTTACGAGACACCGGTGGTTTGAGAGCCATTATATGACTCTCCATCGCCGCAAACCGCGTCTCCCAATTTTGAGCCGCGGCGCCGTCAGGCACTATGTCCTCCTCGGAGAGAATATGCGCCCCGGGCTGTGTCGAAGGCCCTGCCGACAACACGGGTGAGGAGTCGTACTCCTCGTCCCCTCCACTCGGAACACGCCCCTCGGCTGCTGCTGCACCGCGCTTACTCCGCTTCGTGGCCATCGGGAGCTGAAACAAAGATTTTTGGTCAGTCCCGGTATATATATATGTCACAATATGGTTGTTTCAAACTCATTTGGACATCTATTGGTGTTAGAGAACGTGTTTATACCGTTATAACACAGGCGTAATAAGCTAAATTTGTGCGTGGGTTGTGGGTCAAGCCCAAACCTTACGCGGGGTCGGGACCAGTGTATCGGCCCGCCCATCCCTCTGTTCCGCACACTTCTCCCACCTGTGACTACTACGTCAACAAGTTGGAGAAAATGCTACGAAACTCGGAGAAACGCCTGAAAAAGTTTGTGGGGAGTCTATAAAAGAAACCCAGGAGCATCTCCAACATTACTCTCTATTAGAGTACGAGAGAATTTCCACAGGAGACGAGGCAGAGCCCACATCTCTACCCATAATCACACGGTGACTCGGGTGTTGACAGAACCGCTAATGATCGGTTTCAATCCTTCGAGAAGGAATTCTATCCTTGGTTTTTTATAACCAAATAACTCGTCCAAAATGGACCAAAGAAAGTCTAAACTTTCCATAATGATGCTCTAATGCATCATGATTAAGCTAACCACAGTTTTTATGATACTTACTGCGTATTAGCTTGTATGTAGACTAAATTTGCCGGAGCAACCCAACGACACGTAATCCAGTCGTGAGTTGTATATGCTAATTGCTGGTACCTCACGTGCTTCCTTCTCCCTAGCCTGAGGCTAGCCTGAGGCTGTATACCGAGGTAAAATATATATATATATTGATCTGCCAATTCTCATACGCTAGTCCGGGTATGTGTGACTTGGGCTTTAAAGCTAGTATTATTCATTAGTTTTGAGGTTCCACAACATTTTTAAAATAAATATATTATTATTAGATTGATCACTATATAATCCACTTGGACTCAATTTTGTTCAATTATTATTATTAATATTGGTGTGTACACAAAAATGGTGGATATCGTAGACTTGCATTACTTCCACTCGAACGGACAGGCTGCCCTCTATGGAAGATCTTCTGATCAAAAAGAATATCCAGTGGCCTGGACATCTCATGAGGATGTCATCAGACAGGCTACCAAAGCAGATCCTGTACTCTCAACTGTCTTCTGGTTACAGAAAGAGAGGGCGCCCTCATATCTGGTTCAAGGATACCATCAAGAGAAACCTGAAGCTGAAGCTGAGAGACATTAAGACCAACTCATGGATGGACATCACTCTCACAGCAGAGAGCTAAATGGAGAGCGACAGTCAAGTAATGAAAGCAGTCTTTGTTGCATCCCAACCGACAGCATGATGATGATGATGATGATTACTTTCAGTAGGGACAGGTTCTATTAAATTAACTTAATATTTCTTCAACCAAGAAATATTTGTAATAGGCCTAGGTGCATCGATATCAAGGTTTGACATGCACAATAGGCAACTGATTTAGCATCGAAAATTGTATGGATTCATTAGATTACGCAGCTTTAAATTTATACATCATATGTGAAGGTAAATTTCGGATCACAGATATACTTACCCACTACGCCTAAGACTATTTCCGGGAAACAAGCTGTAACCAGCAGAAGAAGGCTGCTTAGCAGGTGGATGCCAAACATGGTTGTTCTTGTCTTATCACCGTTGTAATTGTGTGTACTTGGGAATACCTCTCCCGCACAAGAGTAGGGAATATGTAGATACGGCAATAACTTGCTGCTGATCTCTCTTTCTGGGCATTCACATTGAGATAATGAGTAGTATTGGTACTTCAGTATCCTGTGTTTGTGAGTCCATTCAATGAGTGCAATATCTACATATCATATGTACCAGCTACGAGGGCAAATGTGAGCTTTTACCAAGCCAGTCATCTTGCCTGGAAATCAAATGTATGCTTAGTCTGCAGCTTACAAACGGTTGTCATCAAGATATGAAATCGGCTTAGCATTGCTGAAGTTATTATGGTTCAAAGAAATATATTGAATAATTTAACACTGATACCTCTGGTACTCTGACTGAATCGACTTTACTGTTTGTCCCGAATTCGGTTCCAATACATATTCGCTCAAGTGTGTCAGTAATGCTTGATAGATCAATACTAACAACATTCAGTGGAATACATCAGCAGTGGAATACAATTCTTCGTAGTTGTAGGTAATAATCAGCAGCATCTCAGCAAGGCCACCATAGGTACTCAAATGCATTCTGTGTGAGTCTCCCTTATTGGCTATCCCAATTATCAAACCTGGTGGCCACACCTGCAGGTAATGAATATTAATTCATCAATTAATTAGTCCAGTGTTACAGGCTCTCCAAGGATTGGCTAGGCTTCCCTCTGCCCACCCTGTTTGAATGCCTGTGGGTGTGGTGGCACTCTGGTGCCACCTGGATTAGTTATATCACACTGTTCCTGCTCATCTTTTGCTCATTCCTCTGCCAGGACTAAATATCAGAAACTGTTAAACAGCGGCCGTGCTTTTAAGTCCCCCAGTATACCTTGTGGCGACGGGAACCATACTCCGACAAATGCTCTTCATGCACAACATTGCTTAGTTTTTATGTTGGGGGGGGGGGGGGGGGGGGGGGGGGGGGGGGGGGAGTAGTTCTCACTGCACCTAAACTGCGTCAGGGAGAGTGTTGAGTGGGTAATGCAATATTTATCTTTGTATGAATGGTGTCCGGCATTGAATAAGCGAGGCAAGGAGGCTCCATAAATATTTATATTGAGTAATTGTTGAGTAGATTCAGAAGCAGTGGACAAGCTCGGGCAGGACTGGATGTAGCCTTAGTTTTCGTAGTAGAACAAAAAAACTACCCCCTTTTTCTTTGTTTTCTGAACCTTCCTTTGATAATTATACTCGAGTTATTGTGGTTCATATGTGATCTTCTATTCTCATCCTGTATATTGACAGACTCAGAATAGTTTGTCCCCTCTGGAACGACACAAATAGTAACAAACATGTTAATTTGTACGACAAAATTCATAAACTCATCAAATAGTTATTTTCTCATTTGTTTGTATCCAATTTAACTAAAATCTCTACTGTTCAAAAGGGATCAAATATAGTTTGGCTGTGGTAGCCTCTGCCCATGGCAGCTCTTACAGAGCCATTTCACTAAATAATATTCACCTACAGTGCTACCATTTACTCTTGGTAGGATAAGACTAAGTGTGCCCGGTGCTGCAATAATGTTATTTAAGTTCATCCTTCAGCATTCTATTTCCCTACTCTGATATCCCATCTACCTGCTATTCTAAAGGTTACCGTTGCTTCTTTTAAGGGCCTTAATAGAAGCAAAGGTAACTTTGAAACCCAATTCTACTGCCGATGCATAAGGTACCATCAGCCGTGTAAGTATAAGGCCTACTACTTTGCTTGTTTTTTTTAATTTTTCTACAGTCAAAAAGCTATTATTCTGAGATGTGCTTCTCTTCTGTTTGTTTGTTGTTGTTTTACGTGTTTCTCTTCTAGACATTTTAGCCTGTTTGTGTAGGTCTACTGTAGGGTGTCTGTTTTCTAGCCCTAGGCATAGTTTGAAAACTCTATTTTGTTCTCTTTGTAATTTTGTGAGTGCTTGTTTGTTCCCATCCATGTAAATTACATCCCCATAGTCAAAGTATGGTAATATCATTGACTTAGAAATCTGGATAGCCATGTTTTTCATCATATATTTTCTTATTTTACTGAATAACCATAGTTTGCCATTGATCTTCTGTATGATATCGTTTATGCAGAGATTGTAATACAAATGTTCATCTGATCTACGTCCTGATACTTGTCGCTACCTAGCCTGTGCTTGGCATTAATAGGATAGGGCAAGGACTGGTGAGCATAGTATCAGGATGTGACTGTGTAGGATATTAGGCCATGGTGACAGCGACCTAGTCTCCCAGTGGGGCAGCACTATAAATTCACCATCAGTGCATAATGTCACAAGTCGGTACCCGTCCTGATAATCATATGACCTTAGATTTTCTAGAACGTAAAAGAATAACGTGTTTCTGCTCTTATGACAAAACCAGGCGCGGTAGCCTAATCGGCAGAGCTCGGGCCTTACGCGCAGAAGATCGGGAGTTCGGTTCCCGGTCGAGTCAAACCAATGACTTTCAAATTGATACTTGTCACACCTAGCTTGGCACTCTGCATTAATAGGATAGGGCAAGGACTGGTTGGCTCAGTGTCAGGATAATGTGACTGAGTGGGATATCAGGTCATGGTGCTGGCAGCCTGATTCCCCAGTGGGGCAGCACTATAAAAGTTGCCATGAGTGCGCACTGTCACAAGTCGGTACCCGTCCTGATATGATCTTAGATGTTGCTAGGATGTAAAACAACAACAAACAAACAATTCTTATGACAAATAATTGATGTATGAGCTTATGCAACACAATGGACCTACTCGACCACATTAACCTTCTAATGGTTATGTTAATTGGAAACTTGCCTTTGGAACATAATGGCGCATTAGGGATGTGCATGGATGATATTCAGTTTGCAAGCTTCATGAATTCAACCTATTCAACTGGAAATGTGCTTCTATATTACTACACAAAGAATGTATGGCATTATTAATGAGCAGTGAGTAGATAAAGGTACGGTTGAGCTACTGCTAAATGAGCCTGTCTCAAAAGGTGATAACTCTTCTTTTTTTTTTGTCCATTGTAACAATGCTTAGCACCTTTTGAGACACTTTCAAATGTCTTCACGATTTACTGCAAAAAAAGAAAACAGAGTTGCCTTGACAATTGTAGATAAACTAGGGATTTGAAAGAAATATTCCATAATATTGTGGAAGCAACTTTCAATAATGTATCATTACGATATTGTCTTCGAATAATATAATATAATTTTCAAATTGCATTGGTAGGCCTATTAGGTCACCTCATAGACATGTTAGGCATAAATTGTCCTATTCAACAAGGAACTTTTTTTCAGTCATTATTATTTATTTGTTTGTTGTTTTATGTCCTAGCAACATCTAAGGTCATATCAGGACGGGTACCGACTTGTGACAGTGTGCACTCATGGTGATTTTATAGTGCTGCCCCACTGGGAAATCAGGCTGCCAGCAGAATAACCTGATATCCCACTCAGTCACATTATCCTGACACTGAGCGAACCAGTCCTTAACCTATCCTAGTAATGCCGAGTGCCAGGCTAGGAAGCGACAAGTATCAATTTGTAAGTCATCGGTATGACTCGACCAGGATTCGAACCCACAAACTCATGGGTTCGGATCACCCGATCTCCCAAAACAGGGGACGGACGCTCAACTCATTCGGCTACCCCGTCTGGTATCCAGCCATTATTATTATTGATGTCTGAAGTTTTAATAACAAGTTTATGCTTCTACCCGCACATGCTGAATCTGAGTTTTCAACTGACGTGATGGCCAAATGAATTGAGCATCCGTCTCCCGTTTTGGTAGATTGTGAGATCCGAAACCCAAGGTTTCGAACCCTGGTCGAGTCAAACCAATGACTTAAAAATGTATTTCACTTCGTAGCCAGGCACTCGGCATTAATAGGATACAGCAAGGATTGGTTGGCTCAGTGTCAGCATAATACAACTGAGTGGGATATCAAGTCAGGGTGTTGGTGGTCTGATATCCCAGTGGGGCAGTACTATAAAGTCACCAAAGTTCGAACCCTGGTAGGGTCAAACCAATGACTTAAAAATTGATACTTGTCACTTCCTAGCCAGGCGTTTGGCATTATTTGGATAGAGCAAGGACTGGTTGACTCAGTTTCAGGTGATGGTGGCCTGGTCTCCCAGTGGGGCAGCACTATATTAGGTCACCATGAGTGCGCACTGCCACAAGTCGGTACCCGTCCTGATATGACCTTAGATGTTGCTAGGACGTAAAACAACAAATACTGGTTCCACGTTGTCCCACAGAGTTGTCAGATCTGACTCCTCTCCTACCATAATAGTTACAACATTCGTTCAACATCGAGTATTGCATATATATGCACATTTCTCAAACATAAATGCTATCAGTACACGATTATGTGTGTAGTATCCCACTTGAGGTAATGAATAACACAGAGGTCAAGTAGGTTTGGATCCCAAGCCTACAAGACCACAGTATCTGACAAAAAAGCCAGCTTCATGTCAGACACGGACTAAGCAAATATATGCATGTCGCTATCTTACCAGGTATACAGCATTACTACCATGGAATAAAATCAGGTTAGTTCAATGTCACAAGTGGGCGAGTACATACAAATACATGATTGTACAGTCAAACCTCTCTAAATCGACCGACCTTAAAGTTGCATAGTACGATGGTTTTGAATTTCTGTCTTTTTTCTGAGATAAATATATTAGATTGATCACTAGTATCAACTTTACATTAGTTCAAAGTTACTTTTATTTTAAATAGTAAACTTTTTAGATATTTTGAGTGCAAACATGGAAAATTAGTTTTGGCAAGCTTGCCAAAACTCTAACACCATAGACTTCTGCAGTAACAGGTTCTGTTAAATTGACTCAGTATTTCCTCCTACGCAGAAATGAATGCTTAATAAGTGCATCAGTATCAAAGTTAGATATGTCAAATCAAAATAATTGGTTTGGTTTTGAAAATTTTATATTTCATCAGACTATGCAGCTTTAAGTGGTCCATTTAGGGAGGTGATAGGTTTAGTGAGTTAGAATATGGTTTCAATGGTATTGTTGGGACCCAAATAAAGTGATCGATATAGAGGATTGGTCGATCTGCAGTCGGTTAGAGGTTTTACTGTAGTTGTAACTTGAAACAACGGTTATAAATCCTGGCTGAGCATATTTATAATCCAAATAGCTCAAACTATTAGAGCCACCATAGTAGCACTCTGTTCCGTGTTGGAAGATACAACACTAGAGGGCCAGAAACCACATACTGTCAGATAGCCTAAATATCAATTAAAGGCAGCAACATCTGGCCTGCTAAAGTATGGCACCCTATCCTAGTAATGCCGAACATCAAGCTAAGCAGCGATAAGTATCAACTTTAAAGTTATTGGTTTGACTCAGCAAATTAGAATTCAGTACTAGAAGGTTCAGGACCGGTGATGCAGATTCCGAGGGACACCAGTTTGCCAGGGACACTTCCATTGAAATGCATTGTTAACGGCCTTGAGCAAATCTTCATACGGAAGAAGTCAAATATCTCTCAAATTACACGATGTAGAAACTAATCGCTTGGTAGACATAGAGAAAACAGCTTTACCATAAAGACTCTATTAAATTGATACGGTTAGGGTTCTTGATTTCTATTAATTTTGAATAAAACTAACGTTTTGCACTGCGCGTACCGTCAAACTCAAGGCATTGTCAATGGTCGTGAGCCATCTTCATACATAAAATACAGAAGTCAAATATCTCTCAAATTACACCATCTAGAACCAAATCGTTTGGTATACATATAGAAAAGATCTTTACCAAAAATATTTTATTAAATTTATAACGTTATTGACAATGCTGTTCGATTTTGACACATGTGCAGAAGCGATGTGTCCCTGGCAAACTGGTGTCCCTCGGAATCCGCAACACCGGGTCCCTTTAATTCAATGTAATGGAATAACTCAAGATGTGGATATTTTATTTTCATTGACTTACCTGAATGATGAATACAAATTATTTGGACACTTTACATTACACTTGATAGAGGTAAACATATATGATATAACCGTGGAAAAAATAGTGGAAACTATTTATGA
>JASIRB010001045.1:0-34895 GCA_030323885.1 Branchipolynoe longqiensis
TTGGCGGGAGGCGACAGTAATACCGATTCCCAAACCTGGTAAAGACCAGAGTGAAGCCCACAACTATCGTCCCATAGCCCTTACAAGCTGCATCTGTAAAGCCATGGGAGCGCACGTAAACTAACCGCCTGTCTGGCTACTGGAGTAGGACACCACATGTCCAACCTCAATGTGGCTTCAGACGGGGGCCTGCCCCCCAGCACCCTCGATCATTTGGTTGCGCATGGAGCCGTCATAAGAGAGGCTTTCACTTAAGGGAAGACATCACAGTTGTGGCTGTCTTTTTCGACCTCGAAAAAGACCTTTGGACACGAACGTATGGCTAGGACTATGGCATCATGGAGGATCATTCATGCGATTGGCCTTCGTGTCACCTTGCCAATTTTCATCAGGAACTTTCTAGCCTTCAGGCATTTCCGCGTCCGTGTCAAGACTACCTATTCCCGCCTACACTCACAGGAACTAGGAGTACCTCGAGGCAGCATACTGGCCGTGACCCTTTTTGGGGTCTAGGGCAATGGTATTGCTGCTGCTGTAAAGCCGGGGGGGGGTCTCCTGTAGTCTTTTCGTGGATGACTTTGTTTTATATTACAGCGGTGCTAACATGAATGTCATAGAGAGACAGCTACAACCAAGGATAAATGGGATCCATCGATGGTCAGTTCTGAATGGTTTCAAATTTTCCAAGACCAAAACAGTCTGCATGCACTTCTGCCTGCTGCGTAGAATGCATGCGGAACCGGAGCTGACCCAGAATGGGGAGCCCATTAAAGTTGTTGATATGTATTTTATATATTATATATTGTATATATTGTATATACATATTATGTATATTATCTATGGTATATATTATATATATATTATATAAATTATATATTATACATATACTATAATTACTCTATGTTTTAAAGGCACACTATATTTACTACATGTACTATATACAGGGCCTGAATCCCAGGTTGCGGTGTATATATGTTAATTATGAATCAATGCGATATGCAGCCTACATGGCCACTTCTATGGTTCTGTATGATATATCCGACAAGCTGTATGCATACACTTTCATCCCATAAGAAACATTGGCGTGAATACAAGCGCATAATGCAAGCCTGATGTGTCGCCTGTTCATTCAGCTTTGACGGACACTGTGTGAATGAATAGCAAATTTATACACACAGCCCATGTAGTCACAACCAAGCAAACTCCCATTCATAGTCACACTGAATTAGCCCTGACATGACCTTAGATATTACTAGGACGTAAAATCTCTTACAGACACTGATATACACTTTGAATCCACTGGATCCGCAACGTGATTGAAATGGACATCAATTGGGACATGATTTGAAATATCATTCAATAATGATAAAATCAATATCAGGTTAGATTGATTGATTGGATCCTGTTTTAAGCTTTATTTTGATATAATCCTGTTGATATCCTTTGTCAAGGTGTATTTTTGATATACCTTTCCAAGCTTGGTTTTGATATAGCTTTAATTTGGTGTACGTTTGCCCATTCAGAGCTCGATTTTCACTGCAGAAGCCCAAGCACTCCTTCTCGCTTTGGAGTGTATCGAAGTATCCAACCACACTAACTATGTTATATGCAGTGATTCGTTCTCTTGCCTCCTGGCTGTTGCTGGACTGAAAACGAATCACCCTATTATAGCAACGGTCATTTATAAAATGAACCAACTGACAATGGATGGGTATGACATCCACCTGTGCTGGGTGCCTGGCCATGCCGGCATACAAGGAAAGGAACGAGCTGATCGGGCTGCGAAGAAGGCCCTGAACTGTGATCTTGAACCGTGTCTGATCCCTCACTCTGATCTGAAACCACTAATAGCCACCCACATAAAATCCAAATGGCAACATGAGTGGGATGAAAACATTAATAAACTTAAAGAAATTGAACCATCTGTGGGAAAGCCACCACAGACTCATGCGGGAGGTCGGCGGGACCAAGTGGTCCTTAGCTGCTGCCGTATTGGCCACTCGTGGCTTCCACATGCTTTTCTGCTCAAGGGGGAACCTCCCCTGAATGTATTGGGTGTCAGTCCCCGCTGACACTCAAACACATTTTACTAAGTTGCGTTGATTTGTTGGCCTTGCGCCAACAGTTCTACACTGCAGACAGTTTGCGTGACCTTTTTACTAAGGTAAAACAGGAAAACATTTTAGTCTTTTTGAGGGCAGCTGGACTGTACCACCTCATATAGTTTACTAGATAGATTCTATCAATTATTAATAAAACTTTTCTTTTTCTATGGGAGTTTGTTTCCCTTGACCACAAATATATGATTGTGAGCTTTCTAATTTAATGAGTGTCTATTGGCATATAACTGATTGTCTGCTTTTACATGTAAAAGCGATGGTTTGAACAAAATACAAACATTTCTCACCGTGAATATGGCCTATGCAGCCAACACGGCATAAAGCAACCACCAATCAATCAATCAATCAATCAAGCAATAAACAACACCAGCCAGGAACTATTGGTATGAACACTGATTAGAAAGCATTCTTGTTGTGAACAATAACATCCCGCTGTCAAGATGCCTTTCTCTCATAGATGACAGTTCCTTTCAATGGAAAACATAGAATGTCAATAATTCCCTGCGGGAGCCCTTTTAGTAAGGCTGAGACTGATAACAACATGATGGCCCGATTATTAAACCTGATTACCAGAAATGGAAGACACACGCTATTGATTAGGTAAAAGATTCATCCCATACTTCCAGTACAGGGGTGAAAACCAACCCAGTAGAAAAGCTGGCGAAGAATTTTGACATGCTGGGTTAATTAACTGAGCTGGTAAATTCTTAATTTAAGAAGCACAATATATTCTTTATGTACGTCTTCATATTTACCCGCTACTTTTGAGTTGGAAAATATAGTAAAACATATACTTTAATGCAATTTAAAAGTAAAATCGACGGTGTCCTCTGGCCGCCAGCTTGTCTTTTTGCATTCTCTCCCATTTCACCAACTCTGTGTTGATATAAGTAACCATTTGACACTGGTGCCAGGCATTCTACTTCCCATTCCATACTAAAGCTATTTTCTCCCTTATTTAGACTACGTTGGTGTTCACCCCTGTACTGTAAGTATGGGGTGAATCTTTTATCTAGTTATTGACAAGTAACATCTCTTATTGTGTTACATGGTGTTTCTGGACATATCCACAACACCAGCCAGCAACTATCGATGTGACCAGTGATTAGAAAACACTCTTGCTGTGAATAATAACATCCTGCTGTCAAGATGCTTTTCTCTCATCAATAACAGTTCCTTTCTATGTAAGGGTATTTATATGTCAGACATTTCCTATGGGAACTCTCTGAGGAAGTTACGTGCATTAAAGCAGGTCGATATTAGTACCACAGTAAAACCTGTCTATACCTACCCCTCCACAGATCGACCACTCCCCTATATCGATCACTTTAGTTGGGTCCCAGAAATACCATTGTAAGGATATTCTAACTCTCTTAACCGACCACCTCGCTAAATGGACCACTTAAAATCGGTCCCATGGTCGGTCGACTTAGAGAGGTTTTATTGTACTCGTATATGCACAAACCACACAGAAGGATGCAATTGATGGGGATGCATAAAACATCGCTGTAGTTATTTTATAATCGGTCATTATGCAGCGGTAATGGCATGGAGCTATCGACGTCCACCTGTAATACACGGAGGACGTAGTAAAACAAGGAATTAGTACCCATATTCCCCGCCAGAAGACGCTGTAAAGCAAGCGGCATCATTCCATGTCTAAATAGTGTTGATAACAAACTTCTACCTCCGAGATCCAGTAACACCCCCATCACACCAAACTAGTTTGCAAAAAACCGACACTGTTCTAAAATGGGGTAGAATATGGCCACCAGAAATTGTGAACATGCTCAAAGTTCTAGAGCACCCGTCCATTCGTACCCGTCCATGCAGTTCATAAAAAGCTTGTAAAACATTGCTACGACGTTCACTACATTCACACACAGTTTGAGCCCGTTCAGCAACATTTTCAAGTAGTAAGAACTACTTTGATGTGATGGGGGTATAAATGGCTGCTTGGTGTAATAAAATTAAATTAAACAATTAAAAGATTGTAACTGGTTTAGTCACATTTATTTTGGAATTCATTGTCAATGGTGACTCTAATTATATCAACCGTCTAATTGTGTGGTCTACTTATATGGTAATTTATATGGACATATTGTTTGTGTTACTATTAACGATAGTGTTTGTTTGTTGTTGTTTTACGTCCTAGCAACATCTAAGGTCATATCAGGACGGATACCGACTTGTGACAGTGCGCACTCATGGCGAATTTATAGTGCTGCCCCACTGGGAGACCAGGCCGCCAGCATTGACGATAATGTGGTTACACTATTTTCCCCAGTGACTTCTGTTGTAGCGATGGTTTTGTTTGTTTATTTATTATTGGGTTACGTCCTAGCAATATCATGAGGTAATACCAGGACGGATACCGACTTGTGACAGTGCGCACTCATGCCGAGTTTATAGTGCTGTCCCACTGGGAGACCAGGTCGGGTATAGACTTGTGACAGTGTGCGTGGATGGTAACTTTATAATGCTTCCCCACTGGGAGACCAGGCAACTGGCACCATGAACCGGTATCCCAGTCGCATTATCATGTCACATTAGTCACAGTCATATTATCATGTTACAGAGCTAAAGACTCATTACCCTATCCTATTCATCCCAAGCGCCAGGCTAGGTAGTGACAAGTATCAATGTGATAAGTCATTTATTTCACTCGGTCGGGATTCAAACTGCCGACCTTCCGCACGTGAAGCCTGCCTTTGTACCGATTTAGGCTACCGCGTCCGGTCATCCGCTGTTGTGTGAAGCCATATAATTAATATCCATGTGTAAAGGAAGGACTTAAGATAGAATGAAAGAGACCAGAGCTTGAATAAGATGGTTCAAGTCTGTACAGTCAGAGTTGCCTCCTTACCTAATAAAAGAAGTGTCACGGGCGTAGTTAGAAATGTAGAGTAGTTTTGGTTTAATCAGGCACTGCTTTTATAATACATTGAAAGTGGGTGGATTCCACATAAACCAATCAAAGCTCAGGAATAGTGGGGTGATCAATACCCCACACCAGAGCAACTTAAATGCACACTACCTAATCAGATGAGCATGAGATGGCATTTCAACACCTCTGCCAGACACAGTACATTGAAGGTGGGTAGGTGGCACATCCACCAATCACAACTCAGAAATAGTCAGGTGACCAATACCTACACCAGAGCCATCTAAATAACACTACCTAATCAGGCTACATATATGAGATGACATTTAGGCACCTGTGCCAGACACAGTGCATGATACTCAAAATAGAGTGAGTGAACAGGCAGGGGCTCCAAAGAAGGACTGTCACTGCAGAGAAGCAATGCACCACGGTGGCTATATATGTCATAAGAATGGACACAACCGAAGGATTTTACACATGGGTGGAATGCACTTCCCATTGAGGGATTTCACAGAAGTATTCCTTTCTCACCGTTACAGTTGTCATTTAACCACGATCATTCACCACAATACCTACACTGTGAACATAATCCATACAACCGTGTATTACTTAGAACGTCGCCAGTAATCGGTTATTATGTGATAATACTTCCACAAATGGATCATGGCTACATCAAGCAGCAACTCATTTCAGTAATATTGATGTAATTATTTGTGTAGCAATAAAACCTGCAACTATTGATACACAATCCTCTGATCCTGTTTTCTAAACTATACTTGAAAATATCAAATTTGTGGGCTAGGTTGATGGAGCTTTATATCCTGGCAACATCTAAGGTCATATCAGGACGGGTACTGACTTCTGACAGTGCACACTCATGGCAAATTTATACTCTTGCCCCACTGGGAAATCAGGCTGCCAGCACCCTGCCCCATTATCCCACTCAGTCACATTATTCTGACACTGATCTAACTAGTCCTTAAGCCTAGGTCACACATACCCGGATCAGGGGCCGGATGAGCCCCGGACCGTGATCCGGCGTGGTCCATGGTGATCCGGCGTGATCCGTGGCTCATCTGTGGCTGATTGATCCTTAGTGATCCGTGGTGATCCTTGGCTGCTCCTGCCTCCTCCAGGGTCGGCCCCGGATGTTTTAAAATGTCCAGGTGTCATCCGGGGGTGGTCCGGGTAGTCCGTGGGTGCTCCGGGGGTAGTCCGTGTACCGTCGGGGCCAGATGTTTTTTAAACCGGATGAGCCACGTTTTAGCCATGGTTTAACCCGGACAGCCCCGGACCAGCCCCGACATAGCCACGGACCACTCCCGGACTGCCCAGATAAGACCCGCATAAGCAGGATGAGCACGGATTAGCCACGGATCGCCATGGATAGCCCGGTTTACAACGGAACAGCCCAGGATGAGCCCCGTTTTTGTATATGGGTCACTCTCCTGAAAACTGGTCAGCATGAGATGGGATTTTAAAACATCAATAAAAACCTTCCTACTTATTTTTTTCCTTATACTTTTCATATTCATGTTCAGATTTGATGAAAGAAATAAGGGAAATAAAATAAAACTGTGTGCAACTTTGGTCTTTTTAGTTATGAACTGTTTTTGTACCAAAAAACCCCATTTTACAGTCAGCCATTTGT
Organism: Branchipolynoe longqiensis; assembly: GCA_030323885.1. Lineage (NCBI taxonomy): Eukaryota > Metazoa > Annelida > Polychaeta > Phyllodocida > Polynoidae > Branchipolynoe > Branchipolynoe longqiensis. The sequence goes on from JASIRB010001045.1 coordinate 6,656, forward strand.
AACATGACATATGGGACGTGGTTGAATCCTTATTAACATCTTGTATTGCATTGATATATCAAACAAAACAGTTCCCAAATCAAAGAGGAAGTATGTATTAACATGTATGCATGCTTAAATTTAAAAAAAAAAATGTAATGTCTTCAGAAATAACATTACAAATTTCCGTCACACGTGTAACCGTGGTGTCTGGATGCCACACAAATATTGTACACTAATTATTCAGTGAATAAAGCATGGCTGGGAATTACTTTTTTTTATCAATATAAGCACTGGATATTTCTGTATATTATGCCACGATTAATATGCTTCTAAGTATGATATCATTTAATTCTGATTAGATATTTATTAAGCAGACTGTGTGGTGTCCTAAACATGTGTTACACGTGTGACGCACATGTTATACTGCCATAAGAGATATCTTATTCATGGACTACACCTTTATTTTTTATCTCATCAATTTATATTTTACATAGATGTAAAGGGGAGATTTCCAGCTTTCATTTGCAACCAAAAAATGTAAAAGATTCAAATATTAAATTTTAACTCTCCATGTGACACTTCTGGCCAGTTTTCAGGAGAGTGACCCATATATATATATAGCAGGAGCAAGTCCGGGACTAATCCGTTACTCCTCCGTGGATACACCGGGTAGTCCGGGGGTGATCCGGCTCAGTCCGGGGCGATCCGGACTCTGGTCCATGGGTCGACCGTGGCGCGTCCTGGTAGGTGTGAGAGCGAGCCAAAAAACTACCAAATATCCGGGGCGGTCCGGGACAGTCCGGGGGGAATGGTCTGGGATTGGTGCGGCTAAAAATCCTGGGCGAGTCCGGGTAGGTGTGAGTTGGGCTTGACCCTATCCTATCAATGCTGAGCGCCAACCTAGGAAGTGACAAGGATCAATTTTGTAAGTCATTGGTTTGAGTCGACCAGGAATCGAACTCCTGATCACGGGAGGCCCCGCGCCCGGTACATAATTGGCAGATGACCATTATCCCAACACTCAAAAAAAAAAGTATTATTCTCCTTAATAATACATCATTTAACAGAAACAAAATGGCGTCCCCCATAATGCCTTCTGACTATGGCGCACCTACACACGGGAGGAAGGAAACCTGGTAATTTCGGTCGCAACGGCAACAATAATTGCAGCGATAGCTCATAATTAGTTTTAATAACGATACCTCGTAATTACTTTAAGTAAATTAATTAAAGTCATTTACGCGAATAATCACGAAGCGCCTGACCGTTAGTGTCCTCGGATATCAGGACAATACAAATAATGCAGGTCTCATTTGTCTCTTGTCGCCTCCTCCTATCACAAAATAAGGCGTTCTATTTATACTTACCAATATTTGACATAAGCAGAACGACACAAGTTCGGCTTATGAGAGCCTTCCCACCTTTGATGGCAAATAAACAGAACAATATATGAAATGGTTGGGCTCAGTCCGTTTAATTTATATTATTTCTTTTGGATTGCATTCGTTCACTAAGTGGGAATATTCTCAACGGGGGCCAATAATCCTTTAGAATATGTTAGATCCTGTATTATTTTCTAAGCCTGTGTAAGCCTATCTCCATTACTAGTTCATAGTAGTTGGCTGGTTCGAATTTTGCGTCCTGGCAACATTTAACGTCAAATCAGAACCGGTGCCGACTTATGACAGTGGGCACTCATGGCAATTTTATAGTGCTGTCCCATTGGGAAAGCACAGTACCAGCACCATGACCTGATATCCCACTCAGTCACATTTTCCTGACACTGAACCAACCAGTCTTCGCCCTATCCTAATAATGCCAAGTGCCTGGCTAGGAAGCGACAAGTATACATTTTGTAAGTCATTGTTTTGTTTTGATCAGGGTGCGAACCCATGGGTTCGAACCCCATGGGAGACGGAAGCTCAACTCATTCAGCCATATCGTCTGGTCAGCTCATAATTAGCCCCGTCTCAGGATAATGTGACTGTGTGGGATGTCGTCTCATGGTGCCGACAGCCAGGTCTCCCAGTTGGGCTGCACTATTAATACCCATCACTGCACACTGTCACAAGTTGGTACCGGTCCTGATATGTTGGTATAACGTACAACAACAAGCAAGCGACTTAGGATGGTGTTCGGCATTGCTAGGATAGAGCAATGACTAATTGGCCCCAAAACCAGCCGGCTATGACATGCGACGTGGCCTGGATGTAAAACCCCAACGAACAAATGCACACTGATGTCTACATACCCTCACCTCCACACACCCTCCTCCCCACACATCCTCACATCCACACTCTCTCACCTCCACACAAGTTCACCTCCACACGCCCTCACCTCCACACAACCTCACCACTACACATACCCTCACCTCCACCCACCCTCACCTCCACACACCCTCACCTCCCCTCACCCTCCTCCCCACACATCCTCACAACCACACTCTCTCACCTCCACACAAGTTCACCTCCACGCACCCTCACCTCCACACAACCTCACCACTACACATACCCTCACCTCCACACACCCTCACCACCTCACACCTTCACCTCCACACATTCTTACCACCACACACCCTCACCTCCACACACCCTCACCTCAACACATTCTCACATCCACACACCCTCACCTCCACACACCCTCACCACCACACACCCTCACGTCCACATACACTCACCTCCAGACACACTCATCTCCACACACCCTCACCTCAACACACTCTCACATCCACACACCCTCACCTCCACACCCCTCCCCCCTCCACACACTCTCAACCCCACACACTTCACCACTACACATACCCTCACCTCCACACACCATCAACTCCACACAAACCCTCACCTCCACACACCCTCACCTCCACACACTCTCACCTCCACACAACCTCACAACTACACATACCCTCACCTCCACACACCCTCACCTCCACACACCCTCACCACCACACACCCTCCACCCCACACACCCTCACCTCCACACACTCTCACCTCCACACACTCTCACCTCCACACACAACCTCAACCACGCACATACCCTCACCTCCACACACCCTCACCTCCACACACTCTCACCTCCACACACTCTCACCTCCACACAACCTCACCACTACACATACCCTCACCTCCAAACATCCTCAACTCCACACACGCTCATCTCCAGACAACCTCACCTCCAGATGTGCACCTCAACACGTCCTCACCCCCACACACCCTCACCTCAACGCACCCTCACCTCTACACACCCTCACCTCGACACACCCTCACCTCGACACACCTCAACTCGACACAGTCTGTACACCACACACCCTCACCCCCACACACCCTCACCTCCACACACCCTCACCTCCACACACTCTCAGCTCCACATACCGTCACCTTAGCACCCACACCCCACACACCCTCACCTCCTCCAACATCCTACCTCCACACACCCTGACCTTCACACACCCTCACCACTACAAACCCTCACCACTACACACCCTCGCTACCACACACCCTTATGTCAACACACCCTCACCTCAACTCACCCTCACCTCCACACACCCTCATCTCCACATAGTCTCACCTCCACACACCCTCACCACCGCACACCCTCACCACCACCCACCCTCACCACCACACAGTCTCACCTCCACACACCCTCAACTACACACACAATCGCCACCACCCACCCTCACCTCCACACACCCTCACCTCCACACACCCTCACCTACACATGCCCTCACATCACAACACCCTCAACTCCACAGACCCTCACCTCCACACACCCTCACCTCCACACGCTCTCACTTCCACACACCCTCACCTCCACACACCCTCACCTCCACACACCCTCATCTCCACATAGTCTCACCTCCACACACCCTCACCACCGCACACCCTCATCTCGACACACCCTCATCTCAACACGGCCTCACCTCCACACGCCCTCACTTCCACACACCCTCACCTCAACTCACCACCCTCACCACCACACCCTCACCTCCACACACTCTCACCTCCACACACCTCACCACCACCGCACACCCTCACCTCCACACACACCCTCATCTCAACACAGCCTCACCTCCACACACCCTCACTTCAACACACCCACACCTCACCACCCTCACACCTCATCCACCCTCCACCTCCACACACCCTCATCATTCACATAGCCTCACCTCCACACACCCCTCACCACTCCACACACCTCACCTCACCACCCACCCTCACCTCCACACACCCTCACCTCCACACACCCTCACCTCCACACGCCCTCACTTCCACACACCCTCACCTCCACACACCCTCACCTCCACACACCTTCATCTCCACACGCCCTCACTTCAACACACCCTCACCTCCACACACCCTCACCTCCACACACCCTTATCTCCACACAGTATCAACTTCCGTCCCTCACCCTATACATTGGCTAGCTGCTGATCTCCCCTCCCCCCCCCCCCGCCCCCTGCATGCCGTCACAGCTGCCGGCCTCGCCCCCCTGGTGTCTCTGTGAGCCCCAGTAGACGTGCCCATCCCACACACACCTGTCAACCCGCCCCCGAGCAGCTCCGCAATTAGGCCGCGCGTGATTGGGGGTGATTGGGTTGATTGGGGTGATTGACAGTCATTAGCGCACAAGTGGTCGTTCAGCGGCACACCCGACAAGTGACTCTCTGGGTGTTTAGGATATTGAGCAGTTCCCCGTAATTGTGTGTGCATTAAATTTGCATAGTCCGATGGTTTAGAATTTCTGTATTTGTATGAGATAAATATATGAGATCGATCACTACTATCTACTTTACATTAGTTCAAAGTTACTTTTATTTTAAATAGTAAACTTTTTGAGATAGCGCAAAATCTCGTTAATGCCAATCAAAAATGTGGATTAAAATGCCAGATATTTCCAAGAAGCTCATTTTATTTCTTACCATTTCCACATTTCTAGTGATATAATGATTATGAAGCAATGAACACAATTAGAGGAATGTAAAAAAAAAAAAGGAATTTTGTTGAAGGTTTGATTTCATTGTTTAGCTCAATTTGTGGATTGGCGTTTATGTGGTTTTGCGCCTGAACTATTCAGATATATCGTTCATACCCCATGCCTCTGAAATAAAATAAACAGTTTGTAGAATACGCTCACTAGTCTCAGCCGGATAAAACCAAAGACTTACTGAATTGATACTTGCTATTATTAGGATGGGATTCTTTGTTGTGGATTTACGTCCTGGCAACATCTAAGGTCATATCAGAATGGGTACCGACTTGTGACAGTGCACACTCATGGTGACTTTATAGTACTGCACCACAACCTAATATGACATTCAGTCACAGCCTGGTACTGAGGGAACCAGTCATTGCCTTATCCCAGTGATGCTGAATGTCAGGATAATGACAAACTAATATCAATGTTACAAGTCATTGGTTTGACTCGTCTGGGATTTCATACCCCCTGCCCTCCGAAAGGGAAGCCTGCTCTCTACCGATTCGGTTACTGCATCCGCTATTGGGTTGTGATCAGGACTGGTTTTGTCAGTATCAAGATAATGTGACTGACTGGGATATCAGCCTCATGGTGGCCGTGAAACAGTATCCAAATGAAAAAGCTCCAGGAAATCGCCCTGAGTAGGCCCTGTCATGACACTGTCACTGGTCTCATATGACCTTCAATGTTATCAGACCAGATGGGATGGCCGGATGAGTTGAGAGATCTACGTTGGTAGATCTTGGGATTCGAAGCCACAATTTTGAATCCTGCTCCAGTCACCAATGACTTAAAAATGTATACTTATAGCCAGGTGCACCTTATTATTAGGATAGGCCAAGTACTGGTTGGATCAGTGTCAGGATAATGTGACTTAGTGGAATATCATGACATGGTGCTGGTGGCCTGGTCTCCCAGTGGGGTAACACTATAAAGTAACCATGAGTGCACATTGTTACAGGTTGGTGCCTGTCCTGATGTGACTTTTGATGTTGCTAAGACGTAAAACTCCAACAACCAAGCAACGATAGATGTTATTAAGACGTAAATCCACCAATATGCATTATTTATGTGCCCCCATTCTTTATGGAATAATGTACGCTACGACCTCAAATCTTGGGAGCATAGATGTAACACATAGCACATAACAGACTTCTTCCTTTTTTGTGGTTCAAAACTATATATGCTAATGGCCCTGTCACATTATGATGCATCTCGCCAGCGCACCACCAACATGTAAAATTACTTTTTTACATCGAGAAGCATCAAACTTTTCGGCGAAGGGGGGAAAAGTTGAATGTATAACCAAAGTATGGCTAACATACCTCCCAGCGAAAAATGCTTGAATTACGCTCACGGTATGTTCACAGAATGCCGTTGAACCTTATATACGTTATTTGATCACCAGAACTATGTCTCATGCGTTACATACCTCAAGACATGCTGGAGAAATGTTAAACGTACGGTAGATGTATGTTAGGCGCACGATATCCATACGTTGTCAGTATGCAGACTGTACATTCATACTGCCTTTAAAGTAGGTCAACATAGTGCAACATAGTGAACAACGTTGACTAACATACATCTAACATACATCAACATATGAGTAACGCATACATAATGTATGGTGGACGTAAATTCCACACATTGTCAAACGTTGTCGTACGTCAAACGTTTTGTGCATGCACAAAACTTTGCCGACCCCCTGATGTACGACGACGTATCTCAACGAAGGTTGATGTACATTGAAGTATAGCAACAAGCACCTAACGCATGCATAAGACATAACAACGTATCCCGACGTAGCGGCAAAAAAATCACATACGCTTGCTCGATGTGTCGTAATGTGACAGCACCATAAGAGTAATTGCAGTTGCATGATGGAAGCCCTCCTTTTGTCTGAGTAGTCTGGTAGTGGCGGGGCGGGACGACTTGTATATGACCCCAAGTGTCATTGTGTAAATAACAAAAAGCAGCACACCAAAAGGCAACTAACCACGCGTTGTGTGCATAAAGCCTGGACAGACTGATATTATATAAGAGGTGTGCGCGTGTGGGAAGGGGTGCCTGGTGATTTAGATAAATTCACCTAGCATGTGATGTTATTGATTCTTCCTATTCCACAAACTGATGAGGTTAATATAAAAGTCTGGTGCGTGGGGGGAGGGGGTGACTGGTAATTTAAACAAATCCACCCAGGAAGTTATAATGTTGATTTGACTTATTCCACAAACTGATAAGGGTAATATTTGTTGTTGTTTTTCTCTTGAAGATTTATACTGCCTATCATGGATAAGTCTGAATAGACTTGTTTTCACCATTAGACAGTTTGTCGATAGAAAGCCCGAGCCTACACTTTTACCGACCCAAGGAATTTTTAACCTCCCACACCACATAGACATGGTATGAGAGCAAGTCGCCTTTGATGTCGCTGTAAGTTATACACAGCGGTGGAAATCAAAATTGGCAGAGGTGGGGGCATGGGGAATAGAACCACCAACCTTCAGATTAGGACTCCGACCTAGAAAAAAAGTCAGACACTCTAACCACTCCGCCACAGAGAACACCACATATAACAGATGTGTGATTGGGGGAGGGGGGTGACTGGTGATTTAAACAAATCCACCTTGGAAGTGATGACGTTGATTTCGCATATTTTACAAACTGATAAGGGTGGTATAAGAGTTGTGTGTGTGTGTGGGGGGGCACTGGTGATTTAAACAAATCCACCCAGGAAGTGATGATGTTGAATGTGCCTCTTCCTCAAACTAATAAGGGTGGTATAAGACATGTGTGCGTGGGGGGGGGGGGCGGTGTTTGAACAAATCCACTCAGGAAGTGATGATGTTGAATTTGCCTCTTCCTCAAACTGATAAGGGTGGTATAAGAGATGTGTGCGTAGGGGGGGGGGGGGGGCGGAGGCGGTGATTTAAACAAATCCACTCAGGAAGTGATGATGTTGATTTTACCTATTGCACAAACAGTCATTCCTGAAATGGCACAGGGAACGTGAAAGCACGAGTGGGCAGAACAATAACTGGGTTTTTTTCTGATTCAGCGTGAGACTCAGCAAGTCAGGGCAAAAAGCTGACAAATATAGAAGAAAGGCATGTCAAACAGATCACAGGTAATGACTATAAGATGGGGTGAGGATGAAGTAATATGAGGGGGCAAATACACGACTGGAAATGTGGGCGGTCAGCAGGAGGTGTGAGTGGCCGAGAGGGCGAGGCAATGTGTTAGGGGGGGAGGGGTGCGACAAAGGTGTGATTGGCAGCTCCTGTTGGGGAGGTGTGCCTTGTTACTGTTTGCCTCCGGCTCTGCGCTCATTTGTTATTTTTATTTTTATTTTTTTTGGTAAAGTATTTATTCATCCGAATATGACATTTGTCAGCGCCGAAGCACTGGTCTTCCGGCCATCTTACTATTGGAATTGACATTCTAAACAATCTAAGTTTGGTCAGTGCTGTATTAGTCACAGCACTGATCCTGAAAAATGAAGGGAGTGGATCCTGCTGTATAATGTAGAGCACCAGTCACTGCGGTTCATTCAAAAATGGGGAGCAGCACAGAGGAGCTCATTCAACCCCAACCTGTTGTCAGGTTGGTTGATTGTTGGCGTTTTACGTCCTGGCAACATCTAAGGTCATATCAGGACGAGTACCAACTTGTGACAGTGCGCACTCATGGTTACGTTGTAGTGCTGCCCCATGGGGAGACCAGACCACCAGAACAAGAACCTGATATCCAACTCAGTCGCATTATCCTGACACTGTGCCAACCAGTCCATGCCCTATGCTAATAATGCTGAGCGCCTGGCTAGGAAGTGACAAATATAAATCATTAAGTCATTGGTGTGACTCGACCAGGATTTCAGAGAGGCTGATGCAATGAAGGTTTGAGGTTAGGTTTGAGGTTAGGAAGGTTTGAGGATAGTGGGTAGTTTACAGCATAGTTGTGTTGCTTGGTAGAAGAAGGCGCCGAGAAAGGCGACTGTGCTATCTCGCTGACTGGGGAGAGTGAACAGAGAAGTGGCACAAAGCGTTGACATATCGGTTTGGGGATGTTTAGACACCCAACCAGGACATGACAAAAGGCCACTTCCGGTCATTCAACGTTTGAACCGGAAGTGGGCGTTGGTGTGTAAGGAATAAGGCACTGTTTGGACATTGCCCCACTCCAGTCCCCCTTAACCCTTGACCCCACCGACTCTCATCCACGCAGACATATAACAATCATTAAATGCGTGACTGTACCGGGATAACAAAAATAATGTTGAATTAAACATTTTGCTACTTTTGGTTACATTCACCAATGCAAAAATGTGTGGGTTTGAGAATCAGTTCTGTCGTGTAGGGAATGTGTGAATGTGTTAAAGTTTCCGAGTCCAATCGAATTTAGTTTTTGTCATTTTCGGAGATAAATATAATATGTTGATTGCTATGATGTACCTTACACTAGTTTGAAGTAACTTTTATTTTTAACGGCTAACTTTTGAGATATTTGAAGTGCAAACATGTTAAATTAATTTAGGCAATTACGCCAACATTCTCACACCATAGCCATCTGCAGTAACAGGTGCCATTAGATTGCCTCATTATGTGTATGTATAAATGTTTACCTTTATGCAAATATTATATAAGCACTGAAAGTGAGTGCTGATTCTGGAAGGTTCTATAACACAGCTAGAGCGGCTTGGAGCCCTGTTGCTTATTGGGGCAGGTAAGCAAGGCAGCTGGTCAGCAAGTGCTTCCTGTCATAACCCTGGTTGGTCATTTCTACCTGAATTCTTCTTTAATAAAGATTGGGGTCTTTAGAGACCAGCCAGAGTATATTTACTCATTCGATTTACATATATGAATCTTGTCCTTATTGTGTTTTATTATTATTATTACTATCACCACTTAGCGCAGATAATTCTCTTATATATGGTGACAAATGTACAATAAGTCTACCAGTATCTAAGTTAGATATGTGGGCTACAGCAGTAACCGATTCTATTAAATTGTCTCGGTATTCCCTTCTATGTGGTAAGACATGTTTAATAAATGAACCAGTATCTAAGTTAGATATGTAGAGACAAATCCAGAACATTATTTTGGTTTTGGAAAATCTGAATATTGCCCGCCTTTAATGAACAGTGCAAACTGAGAAGAATCCTGTGGGTGTGAAGTGTGAAGATGTTTCCTCCTGGGTGTCCTGGAACAAAGAGGGCGATTGTGCGTGTGATGGCCGGCGTTCCGCTCCAGTGCGCCCCGTCTGAAAGGCATTGGTCGGGGCGGGGCGGGGTGGGGCGGGGCGGGGCGGGGCGGGGAAGCTGGCCGGTGCCGCCTACTTGACAGCCCCGACCGCCTTCACTCCCCCTTGAGCCGCCCAGCGCCCGGCTACGTGAGCCCGGTCCGGGGAGCAGTTCAATTTGCTCGCGGGGCGTGGTGGGAGGCGATACGGGGCAAAGCTGCGGGGGTGGTCAGCTTTAGAGTGACCAGACAGAACGGTGTCGCTGTCCAGACCCCACCCGGAGAATATTTATGAGTCCGGCCGTGTACGGCCAGCCCAGGCCCGGTTCAGCCCCCGCCCAGCCCCCGCCGCCACCACCTCCCCCCCCCCCCCAGCATCCGCCGCTCCCACCGCCACCTCGGCCTCGGCTGGCTGGCCCGCGCTCTCTTCGCCGGCCCTCCCCCTCGGTCCACACCAGCCCGCCCTTACCATAGGCCCCTCCCCTCACCCACCCCGGCCTGCTCTCTGCTGGCCAAACCCCTCGTTCCATACCAGCCCCGCCCCCACGACCGGCCCCACAACGCCCCGCCCCGACCGCGGCCCGTTCTCTAGTGTAGTTAGTTATGTGAGTTTATGAATTATATTGTTGGGGTGGGGTTGTTAATAATACACTGGACCAGCTGTGACCAGTGAAGCAGTGGGACGAATCCCAACACATTTAGGTCTTCAATTTTACATTTTTATTTGGACTGTGTCTGTCATTGTATATCGTTGACTGGAAATAACAGAGGAACAGCAACAAAGGCGGGGAAACCAAGGCTGTGGGTTCAGTGGTCTGCCACTTACAGTATGCTGACGCTATGGAACATACTTTACTCTAACTACATAAGGGCCTTCCCAATCCGATATACTCTTAGTGAGTTTTTAAATTCTAGGTAAGAGGACCCTGCCCTGGTTCTGGCTGGTAGGTTCTTCCACATCATGCTGCCTTTGTAAATTAGTGCTTTAATTAGTTTGTTTGTGGAAGGCTTGGGGACTTTGAGTAGAGTGGAATCAGCCCATCTAGTATTCCTTTTTGTGTTGTCTATATATTGGGTCTCTCTGGTGCTACTGTACATAACTCATAGGAGATGTGAATCTCTTCTAACCATTAGGTAATCTAGGTTAGCTTTGTCATGCATTTCCTTTACGCTTAGTGTTTTGCCCCAATAAATTGTTCTTAATGCCCGGTTTTGGATCCTTTGTAGCTTAGTCAGTTGCTGCTTCATGAGCAATCCATAAATTATATCATTATAGTCTATTATTGGTAGAACTGTTGATTGATATAGCAGTAGGGCAGTGTTTTCACTTATGAAGCTCCGCATCTTCCTAATTTTAGTAATTGTTAGTGCCAATGATTGAGTTAGTCTAGCCAGATGTTGATTCCCATTTAAGGTAGAATCAATCACTGTTCCTAAGTACTTGTATGCACTTGCCTCCTTAATTTGCTTTCCGCCAATATGCAGTGTAATGGGTTGTGCTCTTCCCTTCCTTGCTTTGGTGCCATAAATGAGGAACTCACTTTTATTGGTGTTAAGGGATAGTTTGTTTTCACTACACCACATGTTAACCCTGGTCAGCACTGTCCGAACTTGATCCGTTGCTATTTGGAAATCTTTATTGTGTACTGTGAGTGATGCATCATCTGCAAATAATGTGAATGTAGCATCCTATGATACTTGGGGTAGTTCATTTATACAGATTCAAAACAGAAGGGGGCTCAGGGTTGAACCCTGTGAAACTCCAGTTTTAATAGTCCTGATGGTTGACTCAGTGTCATTAAGGTGTGTGCATTGTTTCGTATTAGTTAAGTAGTTTGTCATGAATATACAGGTTTTCTTCCCCAGTCCTGCTTTCTGGATTTACTGTAATAGTATTCTATGGTCAATTGTATCAACAGTTTTTTTAAAGTCGAGGTATACTGTAATTGTAAGTTCACCTTTGTCCATGTTGGTCAATAACTCATCCATAAGAGAGGATAATGCCCTACTTGTTGATCTGTCTTTTCTAAATCCATTTTGTTGGGTGGTTAGGTAATTGGAAGACTCTAAAAATGTTCTTATCTCATCATGTATTATTTGTTCTATGATTTGGCCAGGAAGACGGAGAATAGATATTGGATGCAGCTCACTACAGTATCTTGGGTTATTGGCCTTTGGGATGGGTGAAACTGTAGCTAGTTTCCAGCTTTCCGGAAAAATACCAGTTTTGACCAGGATAGTGTTTTGAGAGTGGCCACAGTAGTGCTTTGAACCTGCCTTCAACTAAGTTGAAAACACTACCGTCGTGTTTTGAACCTAGGTTGAAAACACCGCCATGGTTTTGTGGGGTAGTGTTTTGAACTTACTACACCGACTTGCCCTCTCCGTTCAGAGGGGCCCTGCCCCCACCACCGACCAACCCCCACGCCCCATACCGCGGACCGCTCTCCGAGAAGCATTCAGTTGGTTATGGACAGTGCTACCGAAATGTCGCGAATAGAATGTGTGCATCTGTATGTAACTATAAATATAAACTCTGACTTTAAAGCCTCAGTCACACATCACCGGATTGAGCAACGGACACAGCCGGACAAAAAATTGTCTAGTCCATTGGTGTCCGGTGTCAAAATGTAGCGAAATGTAGCGCTTTTGTATATTAACGAATAGCTACCAGATGATACATGGACGATAAGCAGACGACACCGGTTAACAATGGACAAGCAATGGTCAACTGACAGGTGAAAACCGAATGTCAAATGGACGGACCAGACACCAACCGGACAACAACCGGACACCTGCCGACACCTACCGGACTGATCACGGACAAGACGAAAACAGATAAAAAAAACTGACGGACTGAATTCCCGCAGCACCGTCGACGGACTCTGCAGGAAGCAAACCGGAGACGTAACGGATGGGTACTGGACATGAAATGGATAAAACAGACTAAACAGACTTAAACCAGACACCAACCATACACACCAGTCTGGTGGTGTCCAGTACAAGTTTTGTGGATGTTCAAAACTTGCCACCGTACACACTGGACACCACCGGACAGATACCGGACAGGCCGGACGCCAACCATATATAAACCGTACATTGCCGTATTTCACCAGAGAGTGTCCAGTTTCTGTCCGATTCTCCAATCCGGTGAGGTGTGACTGGGCCTTTACTAACTCCCAGACGCAGTGGCCGAATAATTAGAGCGCTAGCTTCACATGCAGAAAAGGTTGTGTCGGGCCTTCTAATCCCGGCCGCTTCAAATCACTGACTTACAACATTGGTACTTGGTGGTACTTAGCATGATGATCTACATAAGTATGATACTTGATAGGGCAAGGACTGGTTTGTTCAGTGTCAGGATAATGTACCTGAGTGGAATATCAGATCATGGTTGTCAGCGAGCGTGTCTTCCAATGAGGCAGCACTATAAATTTGCCATAGCGGGACCCATCCTGATATGACCTTATATGTTGTTAGGACGAGTCCCCTCTAAACCAATATAGAATCATATATATATTATATATAATCTATTATATACATATAAATGCTCAGAGAATTATTTATTATTTATTAGTTTCGATTCTACTCGACTTAATATTGTCCAATCGCCATCATCCGCTGGCCCTGCTGCGGTCCTGGCGGGTTCGACGCTGCTCGAGTTGGTTTGAATCGTCACTTGCCTCCAGTATTTTGCTTTTGTATTAGGTAGAGCATTTATCGCTCAGCTCGGAGTCGAATAAACGAACCAACCCAATCTGCTGTCTCGTGTCCATTCGTAGGGTAGGCTTATATATATATATATATATATAGATATATATATAGATATATATATATTAACGGATGCAGGTACCTCAGTGATGACGATCACTTTAGTGACACCGTGATGTAAGAAAGCACAATTTTGCTTTTCTTTCAATATCCTGATCTAATATGGTAATATAGAACAAATTAGTCAGCCGTAAACTTTTGATTATACCTTGCAAGATATGTATAGCGATCTCCTAATTTTACATATTTATCTGAAACATAATTTATTATACGAGTATTCTTCCCATAATGTTTAGCAGCTGCAGGATTAGCTTCCTATAATAATAGTATCTGGATGTGCATATTCCAATCGCGCCAACTGTGGTTTTTCATGTCACTAATATCCGCCACGGCAATGCTGATAACGTATATATATATATACATATCTGATGCATAACGCAGTATACGACTATAAATGCAAGGGGAACATATACTGTATATCTATTCCTCCTTGGTGCATTGGTCGTAGGCCACCCCACATACACCCCACAGCTGTCGGGGTAATTGGTGGGCAGGGCCCCCCCAAGCACCACCCACACTGGAGGAATTTGCATAATGCATTACATCTGTATGAATAAACCAGACGAGATGGCTGAATGAGTTGAACGTCCGTCTCCCGTTATGGTATATCGTGGGATTCGAACCTATTGGTTCGAATCCTGATCGAGTCAAACCAATGACGTAGCCAATTGTCGCTTCCTACCCAAACGCTCGGAATTATTAGACATGGACTTTTGGCTCAGTATAAGGATAATGTGACTGAGTGGGATATCAGGTCATGGTGCTGCTAGCTTGGTTTACCAGTGGGGCAGCACTGTAAGGTTACCAGGAGTGTACACTGTCACAAGTTGGTTCCCATCCTGATATGACCATAGAGGTTTCCAGGGCTCAAAGCTCCAAAAACCATCCAACCCTTCTTCGCCTAATATCTAGTACCTGCAGGATCAGCTTCCTCTAATAGAGTATCTGCATGTGCATATTCGAGTGGCGCCACCTGTGGTTTTCCACGTCACTAATACCCGGCACGGCGCTACTGAAAACCTATATATACACATCTATATATATATAATAGATGATGCATAATGCATTACATCTATATAAATAAAGGAATCGGGAAACTATACAGAAACCTCTGGCAACAATATGGCTTTGCCTATGGGTGCATAGAGATAAAGCAACCTTAATGCTGGCTCAGTCTGAGGGTTGCGGGGACTGGGTGGTGGCCGGAGGCAGGCATTGATTTTTGCTTCAGTAGGACAGGTTATTCTCGTGCACAGGGGGCCACCAGAGAATTGCTCACACACTGTGGTGAGTCCGGCACCTGGTTCTCCAACATCGCCTCCCACGACCCCCACCTCGACCTGACCTCGACGGCTGTGAATGACACCCAGCATCTGCAACCTGTTAAACCTTGTTTGATTAGTTTTGTTAACTATAATTTACCGTTTTTTAAATACTTTACTTATACCTACATATACCTATATCAATAGGCTACGTTCAAGATGTATAACGACAAGCAGCAGACCGGTTGGCTACTTATGATTATCTTAGGATTTCATTGGATTATGTAGCTTTTTAAATACATGCACATTATTCGTTATCTGTGTTGTTGTATGTTGTGCAGTCTGTCCCCTTTTGGGGGCCGATCTTAGCAAAAATAGAATTGTTTAAAACCACAAGTAAAGACATTTCATGTAAATAAGACTTTATAATTCCAGTGCGCGAGTGACAGTATTTCACGCCCCTGGTAGGGTTGGGGGTGGTGGCGCCACCTGTCCCAACTGTGAAAAGGGGTCACCCATAAAGTAGTATATTGGTGATAATGTAGGGAACATTACATTCCAAGCCTTTACATTTGCATAATTCCTATACATCAGCTAGTGAATTATAAACAAATGGCAGGCCACCTCCTGGTTAAATTGTCATTATCTATGCGCATGTTACGAAGGTAATGGTTCCGAATTCCGCCGTTGGCGCCACCTGCGCGTCGTCATCTCCAATGTATCCCATGACGACAGCTTATATACCTGATCTCATCATATGTGATGTATAACGCATTATCGGAGTATAAATGCTCGGAAGGGAATTATTGTGATTAAATATAGCTTATTCGTCTATACTATGCCTTATTGACTCCACCCATGTGACTGGTAGCGCCACCATCAGGCTTTCTCGTCACTACCTCTCACGCCACGTTCTCAGTCGCACAGTAGGATATGAGATCAGCTGTTGGTAGGACCGAAGGTCTCAGAAAACCAAAACCAGATTCACTCCATTGACCATTCTCTATCACGTCTATGTGAATAGTACATATTACATATGAATGTACATTTAATATGATTTATGCCAACTGTGCTACAAACATGCTTCTTTTCATGCGGCTATCTCAGGGGCAAACGCTGGGGGGTTTCCTGGTTGCAATAAAATGGGAATGTAATATACAAGCATACCTGTAAATAAACTGTGACATTTGTAATAAAAACATTCTCATAAACAGTTGCATTTATGTTACTGATTGGCAACAGCATGATCCTCCATTGCATAAAATGGTCATGAAATTCGGCTGTGGGGCACCATGTGGGTGAATACCATCGACTTGCGCGCACACAAATCATGAATTGCTTTTAAGACATGAATTGAATTAAGGCACTGTCACACTTTACCGGATTGAGGATACGGACAGACCCGGAGAAAAATATTTTAATCCAGTGTGATTCGGACTTAAAATGTATCGATTATGTGACGGACAGTAATGGACAGTAACATATGGTAACGGACGGTAACGGTTGATAATGTATCTAACGATCAACGGACATTTAAGTATATAAAAAGAACTATAGCGTACAGCAACGGACATGTAATGGATATGTAACGGACGGGAACAGATGTTTACAGAAGGGCACGCACGGAAACGGATGGGAACGCACGGTAACGAACGGGAACACACGGTAACGGACGGGAACGGATGGTAACGGACGATAATAACCGCATATGTCAGTCCGCAGCAATCCATTACAAGTTTTGTGCATGTTCAAAACTTGTAACGGAGCGGGCCAGATATCAGTGGATATAAATGGATATCAACTGATATCAACAGATATGCAACGGACACAAACCAGAAGTTGCCGGATATCAACGGACTTTGTTCCGTTTCAATCCGTTTCCTCGATCCGGTAAAGTCTGACAGGGGCTTTACATGCGGGGCGGGTGTGCGTGTGAAATAAATTAGGAATACACAAAAGGCCAAATCTGACCCCTCCATTTTTACCTTCTTACAGGCCTGTATTTTTGGAAAACTCCCTCCTGACGTTCTGCGTTTGCCCCTGAATCTAATCCTTATCCATAAGCCAAATGTGCAGGGATTGGCAGGCTGAGCCAAGGTATATTCCCTCTAGCAGGACTTGGCTCAGTACCAGCTGCTGCGCTGATTGGTTGTGGGTGGGGGGGGGGGGAGGGTTGCCTTGTCGGTCCGCTGGTTTTGTGCCAGACCACAAGGTCATCCCACTGGCTTCCAAATAACAGTCGGACAACGGGAATCAGCGGAAAGCGTGCGAGTGCCTACTTCCAGTTTGATGACTCGGTGGCTTCCAGTTTGATGATTGTTGTTTATCTCAGCGTCTGCATGAACTGGACTGGATTCGTTTATGATGCCAACTTCATAGGTGGGAGATCGTGGGGTTTGAACCCACTGGTCTGAACCCTGGTCGAGTCAAACCGATGACTTAAATATGGATTCTTGTCACTTCCTAGCCGGGCGCTAGGCATTGTCAGGATATGACAAGGGATTGGTTGGCTCAGTGTCAGGATAATGTGACTGAGTTCGCTGGTTTTGTGCCAGACCACGCCATCCCACTCGCTTCCAAATAACAGTCAGACAGCGGGAATCAGCGGGAAGCGTGCGAGTGCCTACATCCGGTTTGAAGACTTGATGGCTTCCAGTTTGATGTTTGTTGTTTATCCCAACTTCATGGGTAGTCAGTCTCCCGTTTTTGGAGATGGTGGGATTTAACCCCACTGGTCTGAACCCTGGTCGAGTCAAAACAATGACTTAGAAATTGATTCTTGTCGGGTTCTCGGCATTATTCGGATAGGCCAAGGACTGTTTAGCTCAGAATCAGGATAACGGGACTGAGTGGCATATCAGGTCACGGTGCTGGCAGCCTAGACTCCCAGTGAGGTAGCATTATAAATTCACCATGAGTGCACACTGTCGTAAGTCAGTCCCTGTTATGATATTACCTCATATTTTGCCAGGACGTGAAACCCCAACAACCAACTTCATAGGTGTAGACTAAGTAAGCCATGAGAATGAGTGTGTGAGAACCATAATGTCATATTGACCTCAGGGTTCATGCCATCATTTGTATGGAGTCCGTCTCATTAATGTTTTATGTCATGTATTATGTCATGTTTTATATGATGGTTCATATCACACCGGTTAACTTTGACAACGACGTTCTCAAAATCGCTCGTACCATACATAGTCGCTAAAATAGAGTCCCAACCATTACGCGGTCTAGGGTCCCTAAGGCAATCATCCTATCCATAGATACGTGTATATGTAGCTGCTTGCCTCAGAGGTTAGTGCAGACTACTAAGTTAACATTCATATCACATGGGCCTCAAGACAGTACTACTAATACTGATAATACGTGGTAGTGCATGGTCCTTCATAGTATCCTACTATCTTTGGTTTCGTCTTGTTTGTCCTTCGGGTGGTGATGATAACGTGTGTCTGTTTGTTTTGCGTCCTAGCAACATATAAGGGCAGGTACCAATTTATGGCAGGTTACGCTCACGTTGGCTTTATAGTGCTGTCACACTGGGAGACCAGGATGTCGGCAGCAAGACCCGATATTCCACACATTCACATTATTCTGATTCTAAGCTAACTAGTCATTGTCATATCCTATTAATGTTCAGCGCCAGGTTTGGTAACAACAAGCATTAATTTGATAAGTCATGGGTTTGATTCGGCTGAGATTCGAACCCCCGACCTTCCACACGGGAAGCCTCTACTCGAACGATTGGGCCACCGCATCCAGTGCGATGATGACAGCAACTCATCATTTGTTGTGAACTTGACAATGACCTACAAGTCCAATTTGTACTCAGAATGTATGGTGGAATATTGGACATTTGCGTAGCTGCAGACACATAGTCTGGTAGGTGAAGGAAACCATCTTTCCTCTGTTGACACCTTTGTTTAAAACTCTGCTGATAGAGAGAAAACAGATTCCACATCAATGGGCCGAACACCTCAAAACCCTCCTAAATAGATGATCTATCATTGATGAAGAAGCAATATCATTGGTATTGCTCAGTGTATTAATACAATTGCTTCAATGTCCTCACTGACGTTAACCCGCTGTCCCCAGTGTTGACGCAACGTGTGAGATTTACCAAATAGGCAGCGGCTATGTCGAGCATGATGCTCTGATCGCAAATCACAGCGCATTGTTTTGGGACAAAATCTTCGATTGCCTCAGTCTCATCACGCAGAGCTGGAGCTGGAGCTGGAGCTTGTCTCTGATGGCTCTTCCTATTTAGAGCCATAGCACACGGTTACGAGGCATAAGGTTAGTCCTGACTTGACTGTATTACGCTGGAGTTTCAGCAAAGGAATGCCATGCCATCCATATGAGGTAATTACACAGGGAGTCATAACTAGTTAACAAATGGCGTTTGCTAAGCTCACGGCTTGACGTCAGGGATCTTTGCGCCTAGTCGAAATGGGTCCACATCATTGGAATACTGCATAGAATTGGGGATGGGTGGTATGACTTTGGGGCAGTTCCAGGGAATTAAAGTAGGAATTGTTAGAGTCTATTTTAAAAGTAGGATCTTCCTGTTAGAATCGTTGTTTCTATTTGGAATATTTACACTTATTTTAGAGCTGTGCTTTTAGTATATTAATGTTGGTTTTCTATTTCAGAAACACATTCATTCTTCAGAAAAGGTATTATTCAATGCAGTAGCACTGGGTATCCAGCTAGTGATATTCAGGTATTTTGCATAAATAAAGGTATGGTATTTTGCATAAATAAAGGCATAAATAAAGGTAAAGGTTCAGCGATATAAATTACTCATCAAATCAGCTGGTGTTGCGGATTTTGTTTATGGAGCAACCAAGCACATGATATACGTCAGTCACATTTTGTTGTTTTTTGTGGGTATATTAGTTGTTTAAGCGGCGGAAATTTCAATCGCGGACGATTGGTCTTCCTCATTCCACTGCTTCTTGCCCTATCCTAATAATGCTGAGCACCTGGCTAGGAAGTGACAAGTATCAATTTGTAAGTCATTGGTTTGACTCGACCAGGATTCGAACCCACGACCCCACAATCTACCAACACTGGAGCCGGACGCCCTACCTCATTCGGCCATCACGTCTGGTTACTCATTGTTGATAATAATATGACCGAGCATATGTATTGCAAGGCTAATAAGACCGCAATGTAGACACACGCGCACACACACACTGCCAGGAACTCTCGCACACTGGCATACACACGACCACATATACACGCGGACACAAGTACACCCACTCACACGCAACGCCAGCGCACACATCCATACGCACGCACGCGCACGCGCAGATAAACTAGCAGGCGCGCAGGGACACACGTGAGCACAACAATCTCGCAATGAGGGGGTGGAGATGGGTTGGCGAGGGTGGGGGGGGGGGGGGGCTTGACTGTAAATATTGCGGCCGACCTGACTGTGGCGGGAGGGCGGTTGGGTGCTTGGCTGGAGTGTGGGAGAGCAGGTAAGCTAAGGTCACGTGACTTGTAGACACCAACGACCACAAGTTGACGTGTCACGCCATCACGTAGCTCCCAGGCCTGCTCGCCCGGGCCGGCCTCCCGCCGGGTGCGGGTTGAGGGACGGCAGGCGCTGTCGATAAGGGTCGCCGGGGGAAGCAATGTCATTTGTCGGGGGCCGGGGAGGTTTGGGAGGTCGGGGAGGTTGCCACATAACCGCCGGCTGTGGGATTGTGCCATTCTCAGTCATCTGTGAACACATTGGTGTCAGTCACCCAACAGGTTGAGGAAGCTAACCCCCCACGCCCCATATCCCCACCTCCCCCACCTCCCCCCTCCCGACCTCCTCTCCCCACCTCCCCACCTCCCCACACTCCCCACCTCCCCTTATTAGGACATGGCAAGGACTGGTGTGCTCAGTATCAGGATAATGTGACTGAGTGGGATATCACGTCATGGTGCCGGCGGCCTGGTTTCCCGGTGGGACAGCACTATAAAGTCGCCATGAGTGCGCACCGTCCCAAGTCGGTACCCGTCCTGATATCACCTTAGATGTTGCTAGGACGTAAACCAACAACAAACTGACGTCATACGATGCTATGCCGCCCCCCCCCCCCACCTGACTGGCTAACATGTTAGCATATCACACGGTATAGGTACTGCTATACAGTCCAGTCGCGTACAGAGTGACCTGTGATTGCGTTATACAACACACGGGCTCAAATTGCAAACTACTCGGAGGAAAAGTTGTCGGCACGCACAGTGAACTGCACTCGGCTGGGGGTGGGGTGTGGGGTGTGCGGTGTGGGGTGTGGGGACGCGGTAGAGTAGGTGGGCGATGCAATCATTCAGTTCAGACAGCCGACAGGATTGCAGGATGTATATTCGCATCAGTTAATACCGAGAGCCGTGTATGAATTGGCAGAGCCCGGGCCTCGCGTGTGGCAGATCGGGAGCTTGGTTCCCAGTTGAGTCAAAGCAATGACTTATAAAATTGATACTTGTCACTTCCGAGCCAGGCGCTCAGCGATATTAGGAGAAGGCAAGGATTAGTTGGCTCGGTATATCAGGATAACGTAACTGAGTGGGATATCAGATCATGGTCCTCGTGACCTGATCTCCCAGTGGGGCAGCATGAGAAAGTTGCCATGAGTGTGCACTGTCACAAGGCGGTACCCATAGAAAGGGGTGGTTGCCTTGACGCTCCACTTGTGCTTTGTCGTTAATCCAGACGAACAGGCAACCACCCTTCTAATCAAAGCAAGGCCAGGTAAACAAAAGGGATAAGGCTGTTTAATAGGATTCCAGGAATAACTGCATTCTGTTAACTTGTAAGAAGCTCTCAGCGCACAGACTTGTGACGAGGTCTCCGCATTGGCTTTCTTCGGATCACCCTTTAAATAACACCAGACGGGATGGCCGAATGAGATGAGTGTCCGTCTCCCGTTTTGCTAGATCGTGGGATTCGAACCCACGGGTTCCAACTCTGGTCGAGTCAAACCTATTACTTAAAATTTGATATTTGTCACTTCCTAGCTCTTCAACTGATTATGAGGATTTGATTTGGTAGAGGTAGTAGTGTTATCTGTAAGTCAAATGACGTCATGTTAAAGTCACAAATACCTAAACAATCCGCGGGGTGTGAGTTGTCTTCTTACTAGATTTATTCTCCCAAATGAATATCTAATTTTAACCAAATTGCTTGAAACAAAACACCCATTGCCCTTTGTCAGAAGAAAGTAATTTCATCATGGTAAGAAATTGACGGAATATATATATATGTGTACCTATTTCTCCGGTAAGAAGGGTCATGTCCCCGAATTACAATCAGCACTTTAGGAGATCTATGTCCATACCAGTAAGTGCAGCCCCCTCGTTCCAACCCCAGCAGCTATTCAGGTCAGCCGAGCCCTCTAAATCCTCAGGACACAGCTCTTCAGTAAAGCTCTTGCTTCCAGGCTTCAAATGACAATATTTCCATAGCAGACTCCATTATATCTCATGTGCTCTATCTAAAGTGGAAATAGCAATTTAGGAAATAAGCCAATCTGGAGATAAAGCACCACTCCATCATAGTTATATCCATATTGGCATATGTCCAAGAGTTTAGTGGACAGGATTCACATCGGTCTTACCGTGTTTGCCAACAAAGTTAAAGTTGCCTGCACCTTCACAGTAACACCCCCCACCCTCTTTTCCCTTATCCCGTCGGTTTCTCTGGTGAGTAGTATATATATATGCAAATGTAGCTAAGACTCAGGCAGCGAAGTTGCATGGCTAATGGAAAGGCATTTGAGGCCATAGTGGAGTCGCCGGAGGAGAGGGTGGGCAGGGGGGAGGGACAGGGAGAGGACTGCGGACAGGAGGCGGGGAGGGGGAGGGATGAGGAGAGGAGTGGGAGAAGGGGGTAGGGAGGGGGTGGCAGCGGGTAGTGAGAGGGCGGCAAGGGTCGGGCAGAGGGGCGCAAGGGGCGGGAAGAGGGGACAGGGGGCGGGGAAAGTGGTGGGAGTGGGGGACTGTAGCCGGAGCAGAATTGTTAACAAGAGCTGAGGGTCACCGACGGCTACCAGATCCACCCTATCAGTCGGTATTGGTCTAAACGCCTGGTCAATCCTACTGGTGAGTGGTCGGAAAGGGGCCTGCGCTAGGAGACCCGCCAGGGGGAGCTGGGTACTGCTTCTAGGCAAGCTGGCCGGTCCACATCTTACGGGGGGGATTGAGAGAGGAAAGGAGGGGGAATGAGGATTGAGAGGGAGGTGGCTAGCTCTGTGTCTGCTTCCGGTCCCTGCTTCCCACCTAAATGTACTCCCTACTATCGTCTTCTCTCCTTCCTCCCTCCTCCTCTTCTGCTCTTCTCCTCTTCTCTACTGCTCTACTCCTCACCTCCTCCAGTCCTCCCCTCCACCTCTCCCCCTCCTGTCCTCTCCTCCTCTCCTCTCCTCCTCTCCCCTTCTCATCCTCTCCTCTTCTCTTCCGCTTCCCCTCTCCTCCTCTCCTCTCCTCCGCTCCCCCTCCCCTCTCCTTACCTGCTCATCTCCTCATCTCCTCTCCTCCCCTTCTCCGACTCCTTTTGTGCTTTTCTCCTCTCCTCCTCTCCTCATCTTCTCTTCTCATCCCATTCATTCCTCATCCACTCACCTCACTTTCTCCGTACTCCCCCTCTCTCCTCCTCTCTTCCTCTCCTAGTCTCCTCCTCTCTTCATATCCTCGTCTCTTCTTCTCCTCTCATCCTCTTCCCCTCTTCCTTGCTCTCCCTCTCCCCCTCTCCTCCTCGTACTCTCCCTTCCTCAAGCTTTCCTCTCATTGTTCCCTCCTCCCCTCTTCCCTTCCTCTCCCCTTCTCCTCACCCCCTCCTCTCACCCTCTCCGTGCTCCATACCTCCCCTCATTCCACCCTCCTCTCATCCCATCCTCCTCACCACCGACCGCCTCTGCCCCCTGATCCTCTAACCCCCCTAAACCTCCACATGCCACCTAACACTAAATCCTGCTGCTCCCGCCGGTTTCCGACCACTCCCCCAATCCCGCCCCCTCGCGCGCGCCCCCGCGCGCCCCCGCCTGCTCCCACCCGCTCCCGCCCCCACCCGCGCGCCATCCCGCCAGCTTCCCGGTTTGCACTCCCCCGCCCGCTCCCCTGCCCTCCCGCCCCCCCCCTCCCCACTCCCACCAGCCCCACAGGTCCCGCGAGCCCCCGCCCGCTCCTTCCCGCCCCCTTCCGCTCCCTCCAGGCGGCCCCTGCCCGCTCCCGCCCCGGGCCGTTCTTCCCAGAGCCGGGGCCCTTTGAAGGACGGCGCACCAGCGTCGGGACCTAATTGGGATTCCTCTCAGAGCTGCTCTCCTCTGCTCCAATGGGCCCCCGGGGAGTGGGGGCCGGCCCGACTTTGCCCCGCGCCGGTTCGCTCGAGGGTGAGCAATATGGTACTGGCGGGTGATATAGGAAGGGGCTGGGACGGGAGGAGGAGGAGGAGGACACTCTCTATGGGAGGTCTACAGGAAACGGTTATTCAGAGGCAGCTGAATGATTTAGAGATGCCAGCTTGTTATCATTCTATCTATTTGTTCCTTCTTTTGTTATCTTGTTTTTTTGTCCGCTCTCATCTGTAACATCGCACTTGATCAGAACACGAATGTCCAGGTAAAAGCAAAGCAAAGCAAAACCTAAGCAGTTTTTAAGGATGTGTCTGGAATTTAGATGGATGAAAAGCTACTGATTTGACCCTAAGACAAGGGGATGAACATGACAACTTCAACACACATATCACATGCCTGTCCATTAGAGACTTGAGTGATGGAATATATCAATATACACATATATTTAATTATGTAATTATCTTGTAATTGTAATTGTTATCTACTTTAAATTTAAGTGTGCCGATATATATCAACTAATTACTATAACATCCAACTGCTATTTGAGGTCCTTGAGGGAGGCAGTGAGCGAACTAGGGGTGGGGGGGGGGGCGCAAACTGGTCGGCTACTAGGCAGGCACCTTTCTGTTTCCCACTTCTCCCTCCAGTGGTGCTGCCATCGCCCTGCATCTGCCCATTTCCTCAGCGAATAGGCGGGAATAGGCGGGTAATATCAGGAAGCAGGTTTTTACGGATGGTTCTGGAATAAAAAGCTAATCCCTTGGCATTAACACACGAGCATGAGCATGAAGACGTCAACATAGCATATCCGTGTCCATTAGAGAATATGATGAGACTTGAGTAATATGGATGATATTTGGAAACAGGTGAGCAAGTGGCCTATGGTTCATAACTACCGGAATTCATGCCTGAACAAGCCAGAATACGCATCCATAAATCTGATCATCCCAACCTGTTGACGGCTACTACTAGTCCTCCTGTGTGGGAAGGCTTATTTTTAAATGGTCGGCTCTCAGTTGAAAGTGTACACTTAGGAAGGCGAAACTCATCCGCTGAAGACCTAACTAGGATTGGTCATTCTTATTGCATATCCGCTGGCATATTACCTTATATGGGATGGAACACTATCGTACTGACTTCAGAGTCAGTAATTCAACGGAAAAGACAGCAGCCAAGTCTCTAAATACCACATGTGCAATAAGATACCATCTGACAGCCAGGTAGGATGGCTGTTTGGTCGTTGGCGTTTGAGCAACAACTAAGGTCATATCAGGATGGCTACAGACTTGTGATAGTGCACGCTCACGGCAGTTTTATAGTGCTGCCCCATTGGGAGACGGAGTCACCAATATTATGTCCCGATATTCCACTCAGTCACATTATCCGTAAGCTGACGAAACCAGCCATTGCCCTATTCCATTACTACTACAACAGTATAAGTGGCATAAGGTATTGGTTTGACTCGGTTGTGGAAGCCAGGAAGGAGAAGACAGTGGAAACCTGCTGGAGAATGCAGGTCAAGACTGTTTGAAGACACCGTGGGTAGGGGCTGATTCGTTCAGCTGTACTAATTTGCCTCATCAAGAATAATGAGAGGAAAGTGTGAGGATGGGAGATCACGAGGAGAGGAGGAGAGGAGGAGAGCGGGGAAGAGGGGAAGAGGGGAAGAGGAGAAGAAGAGAGGATGATATGAAGATAGGAGGAGAGGAGGAGAGGTCGAGAGGAGGGGATGAGGAGGAGAGGAGGAGACGACGAGAGGAGGAGAGGAGGAGAGGAGGAGAGGAGGAGTGGAGGAGTGGAGGAGAGGAGGAGGGAGTGACAGGAGGGAGAGGAGGAGAGGCTCGGAGAGGAGGAGAGGCTCTCGCGGAGCGAGCGGTTTGAGGACGAGAAGGTAGGTTGGTATGAGGGGCTTTGGTTTGTTTGTTGTTGACTTTACGTCCTAGCAACATCTAAGGTCATTATGATGGGACGCTAGTGAGGGTGGGGGAGGAGGATCGGTGATATGGGTCATAGGAGGAAGGGAGAAATGGGAAGAAGGGAGGAGGGGACAGCGGGTGGAAGGGAGAAGGGCAAGGATGTATGAGGAAATGAGGAGATGAGGGCAGTAGGAGGTGAGGGGAGTAGGATATGAGGGGAGGAGGACATGATGGGAGGAGCAGAGTAGGGAGGTGGTGAGGGACGGGTGTAGGGACGGAGGGACAGAGGGGAGGGAGGGGAGTACATAAGGGAGAGTGGAAAGCAGACAGTAAGTATTGAAGGAGGCATGAGCGAAGGAATAGAGGATGGAAGGGATGGAGGAGCGGAGGGGGGATGGACGGAAGCGAAGAGGGATAGTTTATGTACTGTGGGGTGGCCGGGTGGGTTAAGTATAATATGTTTGTTTGGAAGGCTGGCATATGGGTAGAGGGGGGGGGGGGGAAGGAGAGGAGAGGTGTGGTGTGGGGGAAGGGGGGGGGTGGGTGGCATATGGGGTGGAATGGCAAAGGATGGGTGAAATATGTACCTGGGAGGAGTGGTGTGTGGGGACATGGGTGGGGGGACGGGTGTTGGATTGGGGGGGGGGGGGGGGTACTTGGTGACCCTGGTGTTGAGAAGAGGTGTTGAGAATAGGCGGTGAGAAAAGGTGCTGAGAAGTGGTATTGAGGAGAGGTGTTGAGAAGAGGTGTTGAGAAGAGGTTTTGTGAAAAGGTGGTGAGAAGAGGGGATGAGAAGTGGTGTTGAGACGAGGTTTTGTGAAGAGGTGTTGAGAAGAGGTGTTGAGAAGAGGTGTTGAGAAGAGGTGATGTAGAAAGGTGGTGAGAAGAGGGGATGAGTAGAGGTGTTGATACGAGGTGTTGTGAAGAGGTGGTGAGAAGTGCCATAGAGAAGAGAGTAGAAGGGGAACTAAGAAGAGAAGTTAGAAGAGGTATCAAGAAGAGATTTAGTCAAGATGTATTAGAATAGTGGTAGAGAATAGGAGAGATTTGACCTGGATGCCATAAGTGCCGGAGGGTCTCGGGGGATATAGGTGTGGTGAGTGGGTGGAAGGGGATGCGCGCAGGCCTAATGGGGAAGAAGGGGGGGGCAAAGTGTGACCAGTAGTTGGGGGGGGGGGGGTTTCCTTTAATTTTAAGCAGCGAGGCCCTGTTTTGGGACCGGCGTGTGCTAGCAGCCCTAATGAATGCTGCTTCCTTCTGGTCACAGTCCCAGCGGGGATGTGCAGGGTCCCGGCCTTTATTGGGCTATAAAGATACGCTAAGGAGGAGTAGAGTCCACTTAATGGAGGCTTGGTTCGCTCCGCCACGTCTTGCTAATGCTGTCACATCCACATCTGTCTGCCATATAAGGGAGGAGGGGTGGAGGCCGGCACAGCGGCGGGGGGGGGGGGGACGGGAAAGCTTACCGACCCGTGGGCCCAGCTCATCCTCGAGGCGGCTCCTACGTCATTGTTATTATGGGTTATTGAACACCCTGTATATGGTTACAGAATTGGGCACCCTTGGGCACCTTGGACACCTTGGGCACCATGCGCACCTTGGGAATCTTGGCCAGCTTAGGCACCTTGGGAACTTAGGCAACTTGGGCACCTTGGGCAACTTGGGCACCTTGGGCACCTTGGGCACCTTGG
>JASIRB010000873.1:0-33701 GCA_030323885.1 Branchipolynoe longqiensis
TCTTGGAGCTGCGGATCCTGAGGCGCAGCCCGCCGGGCGCGGGGCGGATGTCGTCCCGGGTGAGGGTGTGGGGGCCGCACCACCCCTCGGGGCTCGGGGCCAGCAGGTTGGACTGCCGAAGCATCCCGAAGTACCCGAGGAGGAGGGCGGCCCGAGGAACCACGGAGGCGGGGCCCGCTCGGGAGAGGTGGCTGATGGTGAGGGCCAGTTGTCGCGGCGTTAGCGGGGGCGCCTGCCGGGGGACGTGGGCGGAGGATCGCTCCCCGCCTCGGCAGACGTCTTTTGGGAGGCGGGCGTCGAAGCCCGAGGTGAAGCCCCCGGCGCCCTCGACCCAGGAGCGGGCCCCCGAGACGGCGTTCTTTATGGAGGCAGGCGACAGCCCCCGGAGGTAGAGGGCGGCGGTGAAGGCGGCTACTTCGAAGGGCGAGGGCGCGAGGGGATCCACGCCTCGGGCCACGGCGTAAGTGACGTACTCCTCGGCCTGGCGACGGCGGTTCTTCCAGGTCGCCGGGGCGAGGGAGGCCGCGCGGAACCGGGCGACGGCGGCCACTTCCTCCTCGGGGAAACCTAGAGGCCGGGGAAGAAGGGGAAGGCGTCATGTATAATGTTGGCAGGAAGGAGCCCGAGGCGGGCCACCTCGGCGCGGGCCGCAGCGTCCCAAGGTCCCGGGAGGTGGGCGCGGCTGAGGGCGTCTGCGAGGAGGAGGTCCGCCCCGGGCTTGTGGACGATGTGAAGGTGGAAAGAGCCCGTGGCCGCCATTAGCCAGAGCTCCCGAGCACATGTCCCGAGGGTAGCGTCTCGGGCGCGTCCCGACTCGAGCGCGAGGGCAGAGGCCATGTTGTCTGTGTTGACCGTCACCGTCGCCCCCGCGATGTCGTCCGGGAGGAGGGCGCGGAGGGCGACGACGAGGTTGACCGCCTCGAGCTCGTGGATCGTCGGGAACCGCGCCCGAAACGCCTCGGAATACCCTCGGGCGTAGTAGTGGGTGGAGGAGAAAGCCCCGCCCCCGGTGAGGCAGGAGTCGCACTCTATCACCCAGGTACGCCCCTCCGGGGCCCGGAGGAGGTGGAGGCCGTTGGAGATGCGGCCGTAAGTAGCAAACCACCTCAGGTCCCGGAGGGCATCGTCGGTGAGGGTGAGGGTGGAGGCCCCGGAGCAGCTGCGGAGCGCCCCAAGTAGCCGGGCCATGAATTTTCGGCCGGGAAGCACACAGCTGCTTACATGATTGAGTCGGCCGAGGAGGCTCTGCAGCTCTTGCTTCCCGAGGGTGGGGCGGGCGACGCGGGCGTCGCAGTCCTTGACGAGGGCCTGGATCTTCTCGGGGGCCACCCGGATAGTCATGGCCTCGCTGTCGAGGGCGAAGCCTAGCCAGATGAGGCGGACAGCGGGGGGTGACATTTACCGGGTGCTACGTCGAGGCCGAGGGCTGTGGTGAGGGCGAGGAAAGCATCAAAGGCTTTGCAGGCCTTCAAGTACGAGCCCTCACAGCCGATGAAGTCGTCGACGTAGACGAGGGTATGGAAGCCCTCGCGCCGGAGGATCCAGGCCACCGCCGAGGTGACGCGGACGCAGGCCGCGCCCGAGGAGCGGCAGCCGAAGGGGAGGGCAAGGTCAATGTAAGTCCCCCCGTTAAGGCATATCCCGAAGAGAGGGCAGGAGAGGGGGTCGGCGCGGAGCTGACGGTAGGCCCGGGATATGTCCGCCGACCAGACGTAGGCCCCGGTGCCCTCGGACACTAGGCGGCGGCCGACGTCGGCGACGGAGGGGAGGGTGTAGGAGTGTGGTTCCCCGAGGTACTCGCGCCGGGGAATGCCCGAGTTCACGCTGGCACCTCGGGGATAGGACAGGTCGACGATGACCCGCCTCTTGCTGGAGTCGGACTTGGGGCGGGTCATCATCGGGGAGACCTGGGTCCAGGGGGAGAAGGGGGGAACGTGGAAGGGGCCAATGAGGGCGCCGAGGGCGAGCTCCGTTTCAACAAAGGCCTGTATGTGAGGGAGGAAGTCGGGGGGCTCACGGTGGTTGGAAAAGGAGGGCCGAGGGAGGGTCGGAGCGGAGTAATTGGCGGGGAAGCCAAATTCGAGGAGGTCGAGGACGGCCTTGTCCGGGTAATCCTGGAGGCGGGCGCGCCAGGCGGGGATGTGGAGGCCTGAAGGGAGGGGGATGCGGGCGGCCAAAAAATTAGGTTTCTAATTATAGTTCCGGACAGGGGCTATACATGAGTCATTAACCAGGCAATTGGAATGTGTGGAGAAAACTATGATGTCAACAAAAACACTCAATGTGTCTATAATTATCTAGGTAGCCATGTAGGAATATGGACTTATATCTAGGCATATTCGTGAGCTATATATATATATATATAAATATATGTAAGAATATGTATTGCATACATGCGTACACACATGTGTACATTAATATATATATATTATACAGTAAAAACTCTCTAAATCGACCGACCTTGGGACC
This sequence comes from Branchipolynoe longqiensis, assembly GCA_030323885.1. NCBI lineage: Eukaryota > Metazoa > Annelida > Polychaeta > Phyllodocida > Polynoidae > Branchipolynoe > Branchipolynoe longqiensis. Next base: position 2,470 of record JASIRB010000873.1, read on the forward strand.
GACTTTAAGTAGTCGATTTAGGGAGGTGGTTGGTTTAGGGAGTTAGAATATGGTTACAAGGGTATTGTCGGGACCCAAATAAGGCGATCGATATTGGGAGTGGTCGATCTGTGGAGGTGGTCGGTTAGGGAGGTTTTACGGTTTACATATTGTATTTTACTATGTACAATATATACTGTAAAATGAATATAATATAGTATATGTTATATATGTTATATATCCTAGATAAATACTATTATATACCAGTATATACTATTATATATTATTATATACAATATATACTATATATGCTATATATTCTACATTTTTTATATATTTAAATATACTATATATATTATATATATTATATATATATATATTATATATATATATATTATATATATACATTATATATACTTTATATATTATATATAGTATATATATATTATATACATTATATATATAATATAAATGATATATTATATATATTATATATATATATATTATATAGTACATCTTACATATATTCTGTATGGAATTATGTATTTTATATATTATATATTGTATATATATATTATGTATATTATCTATGGTATATATTATATATATATTATATAAATTATATATTATACATATACTATAATTACTCTATGTTTTAAAGGCACACTATAATTACTACATGTACTATATACAGGGCCTGAATCCCAGGTTGCGGTGTATATATGTTAATTATGAATCAATGCGATATGCAGCCTACATGGCCACTTCTATGGTTCTGTATGATATATCCGACAAGCTGTATGCATACACTTTCATCCCATAAGAAACATTGGCGTGAATACAAGCGCATAATGCAAGCCTGATGTGTCGCCTGTTCATTCAGCTTTGACGGACACTGTGTGAATGAATAGCAAATTTATACACACAGCCCATGTAGTCACAACCAAGCAAACTCCCATTCATAGTCCCACTGAATTAGCCCTGACATGACCTTAGATATTACTAGGACGTAAAATCTCTTACAGACACTGATATACACTTTGAATCCACTGGATCCGCAACGTGATTGAAATGGACATCAATTGGGACATGATTTGAAATATCATTCAATAATGATAAAATCAATATCAGGTTAGATTGATTGATTGGATCCTGTTTTAAGCTTTATTTTGATATAATCCTGTTGATATCCTTTGTCAAGGTGTATTTTTGATATACCTTTCCAAGCTTGGTTTTGATATAGCTTTCACCGCTTGATTTTAATATATGTTCCCAAGCTGTAGTTTGGTATTCTTTTTCAACCTCGATTTTGATTTAGGTTTGCAGGGTTACTTTGGATATAGATTTGGATCCTTGAGTTTAATATAAGTTTGCAATGTAGAGTTGGACATCAGTTTGCAAGCTTGATTTTTACATACGTTTCCAAGCTACATTTTTTGTAATGCTTGCCACCTTGATTTGATCTATATTTGCAAGCTTTTTGTATATAGGGTTGCAAGCTTCATTTTGATATTAGTTCGCAGATTTGATTTTTGTATAAATAATGAGGCAGCAGCGAATACTGTACTGGGCAACTGCAGACAAGTGTGTGCATGCACTATCACGGTTAGAGCCCACCCAATGCTGACATGTGCTTCCTGTCAACATTATGTCCAGGTGATCACCGGAAACGCGTGACCTCCTTGGCAAATAGTATGGCATCTTCTATTAGTTGGTGTTTTCGGCCATGGCAATGCCAAAGTCCCAGAACATCCCCTGTGGTCGTTGAGAAAGCCATCAGTTATCCTCCGACTGACGGAACTGAGGAAGTCTGGGACACATCCACTCCAGTACAAAGGACTGCATGCAGAGATTCAAGGCCAGTTTGCAGACCACTTCTCCATATACACTGATGGTTCGAAAGACCAAAGCTGGATAGCTGCTGCGGCAGTCTGCCGACGGGAAAAATTTGGTGTACGTTTGCCCATTCAGAGCTCGATTTTCACTGCAGAAGCCCAAGCACTCCTTCTCGCTTTGGAGTGTATCGAAGTATCCAACCACACTAACTATGTTATATGCAGTGATTCGTTCTCTTGCCTCCTGGCTGTTGCTGGACTGAAAACGAATCACCCTATTATAGCAACGGTCATTTATAAAATGAACCAACTGGCAACGGATGGGTATGACATCCACCTGTGCTGGGTGCCTGGCCATGCCGGCATACAAGGAAAGGAACGAGCTGATCGGGCTGCGAAGAAGGCCCTGAACTGTGATCTTGAACCGTGTCTGATCCCTCACTCTGATCTGAAACCAATAATAGCCACCCACATAAAATCCAAATGGCAACATGAGTGGGATGAAAACATTAATAAACTTAAAGAAATTGAACCATCTGTGGGAAAGCCACCACAGACTCATGCGGGAGGTCGGCGGGACCAAGTGGTCCTTAGCTGCTGCCGTATTGGCCACTCGTGGCTTCCACATGCTTTTCTGCTCAAGGGGGAACCTCCCCTGAATGTATTGGGTGTCAGTCCCCGCTGACACTCAAACACATTTTACTAAGTTGCGTTGATTTGTTGGCCTTGCGCCAACAGTTCTACACTGCAGACAGTTTGCGTGACCTTTTTACTAAGGTAAAACAGGAAAACATTTTAGCCTTTTTGAGGGCAGCTGGACTGTACCACCTCATATAGTTTACTAGATAGATTCTATCAATTATTAATAAAACTTTTCTTTTTCTATGGGAGTTTGTTTCCCTTGACCACAAATATATGATTGTGAGCTTTCTAATTTAATGAGTGTCTATTGGCATATAACTGATTGTCTGCTTTTACATGTAAAAGCGATGGTTTGAACAAAATACAAACATTTCTCACCGTGAATATGGCCTATGCAGCCAACACGGCATAAAGCAACCACCAATCAATCAATCAATCAATCAAGCAATAAACAACACCAGCCAGGAACTATTGGTATGAACACTGATTAGAAAGCATTCTTGTTGTGAACAATAACATCCCGCTGTCAAGATGCCTTTCTCTCATAGATGACAGTTCCTTTCAATGGAAAACATAGAATGTCAATAATTCCCTGCGGGAGCCCTTTTAGTAAGGCTGAGACTGATAACAACATGATGGCCCGATTATTAAACCTGATTACCAGAAATGGAAGACACACGCTATTGATTAGGTAAAAGATTCATCCCATACTTCCAGTACAGGGGTGAAAACCAACCCAGTAGAAAAGCTGGCGAAGAATTTTGACATGCTGGGTTAATTAACTGAGCTGGTAAATTCTTAATTTAAGAAGCACAATATATTCTTTATGTACGTCTTCATATTTACCCGCTACTTTTGAGTTGGAAAATATAGTAAAACATATACTTTAATGCAATTTAAAAGTAAAATCGACGGTGTCCTCTGGCCGCCAGCTTGTCTTTTTGCATTCTCTCCCATTTCACCAACTCTGTGTTGATATAAGTAACCATTTGACACTGGTGCCAGGCATTCTACTTCCCATTCCATACTAAAGCTATTTTCTCCCTTATTTAGACTACGTTGGTGTTCACCCCTGTACTGTAAGTATGGGGTGAATCTTTTATCTAGTTATTGACAAGTAACATCTCTTATTGTGTTACATATCCACAACACCAGCCAGCAACTATCGATGTGACCAGTGATTAGAAAACACTCTTGCTGTGAATAATAACATCCTGCTGTCAAGATGCTTTTCTCTCATCAATAACAGTTCCTTTCTATGTAAGGGTATTTATATGTCAGACATTTCCTATGGGAACTCTCTGAGGAAGTTACGTGCATTAAAGCAGGTCGATATTAGTACCACAGTAAAACCTGTCTATACCTACCCCTCCACAGATCGACCACTCCCCTATATCGATCACTTTAGTTGGGTCCCAGAAATACCATTGTAAGGATATTCTAACTCTCTTAACCGACCACCTCGCTAAATGGACCACTTAAAATCGGTCCCATGGTCGGTCGACTTAGAGAGGTTTTATTGTACTCGTATATGCACAAACCACACAGAAGGATGCAATTGATGGGGATGCATAAAACATCGCTGTAGTTATTTTATAATCGGTCATTATGCAGCGGTAATGGCATGGAGCTATCGACGTCCACCTGTAATACACGGAGGACGTAGTAAAACAAGGAATTAGTACCCATATTCCCCGCCAGAAGACGCTGTAAAGCAAGCGGCATCATTCCATGTCTAAATAGTGTTGATAACAAACTTCTACCTCCGAGATCCAGTAACACCCCCATCACACCAAACTAGTTTGCAAAAAACCGACACTGTTCTAAAATGGGGTAGAATATGGCCACCAGAAATTGTGAACATGCTCAAAGTTCTAGAGCACCCGTCCATTCGTACCCGTCCATGCAGTTCATAAAAAGCTTGTAAAACATTGCTACGACGTTCACTACATTCACACACAGTTTGAGCCCGTTCAGCAACATTTTCAAGTAGTAAGAACTACTTTGATGTGATGGGGGTATAAATGGCTGCTTGGTGTAATAAAATTAAATTAAACAATTAAAAGATTGTAACTGGTTTAGTCACATTTATTTTGGAATTCATTGTCAATGGTGACTCTAATTATATCAACCGTCTAATTGTGTGGTCTACTTATATGGTAATTTATATGGACATATTGTTTGTGTTACTATTAACGATAGTGTTTGTTTGTTGTTGTTTTACGTCCTAGCAACATCTAAGGTCATATCAGGACGGATACCGACTTGTGACAGTGCGCACTCATGGCGAATTTATAGTGCTGCCCCACTGGGAGACCAGGCCGCCAGCATTGACGATAATGTGGTTACACTATTTTCCCCAGTGACTTCTGTTGTAGCGATGGTTTTGTTTGTTTATTTATTATTGGGTTACGTCCTAGCAATATCATGAGGTAATACCAGGACGGATACCGACTTGTGACAGTGCGCACTCATGCCGAGTTTATAGTGCTGTCCCACTGGGAGACCAGGTCGGGTATAGACTTGTGACAGTGTGCGTGGATGGTAACTTTATAATGCTTCCCCACTGGGAGACCAGGCAACTGGCACCATGAACCGGTATCCCAGTCGCATTATCATGTCACATTAGTCACAGTCATATTATCATGTTACAGAGCTAAAGACTCATTACCCTATCCTATTCATCCCAAGCGCCAGGCTAGGTAGTGACAAGTATCAATGTGATAAGTCATTTATTTCACTCGGTCGGGATTCAAACTGCCGACCTTCCGCACGTGAAGCCTGCCTTTGTACCGATTTAGGCTACCGCGTCCGGTCATCCGCTGTTGTGTGAAGCCATATAATTAATATCCATGTGTAAAGGAAGGACTTAAGATAGAATGAAAGAGACCAGAGCTTGAATAAGATGGTTCAAGTCTGTACAGTCAGAGTTGCCTCCTTACCTAATAAAAGAAGTGTCACGGGCGTAGTTAGAAATGTAGAGTAGTTTTGGTTTAATCAGGCACTGCTTTTATAATACATTGAAAGTGGGTGGATTCCACATAAACCAATCAAAGCTCAGGAATAGTGGGGTGATCAATACCCCACACCAGAGCAACTTAAATGCACACTACCTAATCAGATGAGCATGAGATGGCATTTCAACACCTCTGCCAGACACAGTACATTGAAGGTGGGTAGGTGGCACATCCACCAATCACAGCTCAGAAATAGTCAGGTGACCAATACCTACACCAGAGCCATCTAAATAACACTACCTAATCAGGCTACATATATGAGATGACATTTAGGCACCTGTGCCAGACACAGTGCATGATACTCAAAATAGAGTGAGTGAACAGGCAGGGGCTCCAAAGAAGGACTGTCACTGCAGAGAAGCAATGCACCACGGTGGCTATATATGTCATAAGAATGGACACAACCGAAGGATTTTACACATGGGTGGAATGCACTTCCCATTGAGGGATTTCACAGAAGTATTCCTTTCTCACCGTTACAGTTGTCATTTAACCACGATCATTCACCACAATACCTACACTGTGAACATAATCCATACAACCGTGTATTACTTAGAACGTCGCCAGTAATCGGTTATTATGTGATAATACTTCCACAAATGGATCATGGCTACATCAAGCAGCAACTCATTTCAGTAATATTGATGTAATTATTTGTGTAGCAATAAAACCTGCAACTAGTTTTCTAAACTATACTTGAAAATATCGAATTTGCGGGCTAGGTTGATGGAGCTTTATATCCTGGCAACATCTAAGGTCATATCAGGACGGGTACTGACTTCTGACAGTGCACACTCATGGCAAATTTATACTGTTGCCCCACTGGGAAATCAGGCTGCCAGCACCCTGCCCCATTATCCCACTCAGTCACATTATTCTGACACTGATCTAACTAGTCCTTAAGCCTAGGTCACACCTACCCGGATCAGGGGCCGGATGAGCCCCGGACCGTGATCCGGCGTGGTCCATGGTGATCCGGCGTGATCCGTGGCTCATCTGTGGCTGATTGATCCTTAGTGATCCGTGGTGATCCTTGGCTGCTCCTGCCTCCTCCAGGGTCGGCCCCGGATGTTTTAAAATGTCCAGGTGTCATCCGGGGGTGGTCCGGGTAGTCCGTGGGTGCTCCGGGGGTAGTCCGTGTACCGTCGGGGCCAGATGTTTTTTTAAACCGGATGAGCCACGTTTTAGCCATGGTTTAACCCGGACAGCCCCGGACCAGCCCCGACATAGCCACGGACCACTCCCGGACTGCCCAGATAAGACCCGCATAAGCAGGATGAGCACGGATTAGCCACGGATCGCCATGGATAGCCCGGTTTACAACGGAACAGCCCAGGATGAGCCCCGTTTTTGTATATGGGTCACTCTCCTGAAAACTGGTCAGCATGAGATGGGATTTTAAAACATCAATAAAAACCTTCCTACTTATTTTTTTCCTTATACTTTTCATATTCATGTTCAGATTTAATGAAAGAAATAAGGGAAATAAAATAAAACTGTGTGCAACTTTGGTCTTTTTAGTTATGAACTGTTTTTGTACCAAAAAAACCCCATTTTACAGTCAGCCATTTGTAACATGACATATGGGACGTGGTTGAATCCTTATTAACATCTTGTATTGCATTGATATATCAAACAAAACAGTTCCCAAATCAAAGAGGAAGTATGTATTAACATGTATGCATGCTTAAATTTAAAAAAAAAAAATGTAATGTCTTCAGAAATAACATTACAAATTTCCGTCACACATGTAACCGTGGTGTCTGGATGCCACACAAATATTGTACACTAATTATTCAGTGAATAAAGCATGGCTGGGAATTACTTTTTTTGTATCAATATAAGCACTGGATATTTCTGTATATTATGCCACGATTAATATGCTTCTAAGTATGATATCATTTAATTCTGATTAGATATTTATTAAGCAGACTGTGTGGTGTCCTAAACATGTGTTACACGTGTGACGCACATGTTATACTGCCATAAGAGATATCTTATTCATGGACTACACCTTTATTTTTTATCTCATCAATTTATATTTTACATAGATGTAAAGGGGAGATTTCCAGCTTTCATTTGCAACCAAAAAATGTAAAAGATTCAAATATTAGATTTTAACTCTCCATGTGACACTTCTGGCCAGTTTTCAGGAGAGTGACCCATATATATATAGCAGGAGCAAGTCCGGGACTAATCCGTTACTCCTCCGTGGATACACCCTGTAGTCCGGGGGTGATCCGGCTCAGTCCGGGGCGATCCGGACTCTGGTCCATGGGTCGACCGTGGCGCGTCCTGGTAGGTGTGAGAGCGAGCCAAAAAACTACCAAATATCCGGGGCGGTCCGGGACAGTCCGGGGGGAATGGTCTGGGATTGGTGCGGCTAAAAATCCTGGGCGAGTCCGGGTAGGTGTGAGTTGGGCTTGACCCTATCCTATCAATGCTGAGCGCCAACCTAGGAAGTGACAAGGATCAATTTTGTAAGTCATTGGTTTGAGTCGACCAGGAATCGAACTCCTGATCACGGGAGGCCCCGCGCCCGGTACATAATTGGCAGATGACCATTATCCCAACACTCAAAAAAAAAAGTATTATTCTCCTTAATAATACATCATTTAACAGAAACAAAATGGCGTCCGCCATAATGCCTTCTGACTATGGCGCACCTACACACGGGAGGAAGGAGACCTGGTAATTTCGGTCGCAACGGCAACAATAATTGCAGCGATAGCTCATAATTAGTTTTAATAACGATACCTCGTAATTACTTTAAGTAAATTAATTAAAGTCATTTACGCGAATAATCACGAAGCGCCTGACCGTTAGTGTCCTCGGATATCAGGACAATACAAATAATGCAGGTCTCATTTGTCTCTTGTCGCCTCCTCCTATCACAAAATAAGGCGTTCTATTTATACTTACCAATATTTGACATAAGCAGAACGACACAAGTTCGGCTTATGAGAGCCTTCCCACCTTTGATGGCAAATAAACAGAACAATATATGAAATGGTTGGGCTCAGTCCGTTTAATTTATATTATTTCTTTTGGATTGCATTCGTTCACTAAGTGGGAATATTCTCAACGGGGGCCAATAATCCTTTAGAATATGTTAGATCCTGTATTATTTTCTAAGCCTGTGTAAGCCTATCTCCATTACTAGTTCATAGTAGTTGGCTGGTTCGAATTTTGCGTCCTGGCAACATTTAACGTCAAATCAGAACCGGTGCCGACTTATGACAGTGGGCACTCATGGCAATTTTATAGTGCTGTCCCATTGGGAAAGCACAGTACCAGCACCATGACCTGATATCCCACTCAGTCACATTTTCCTGACACTGAACCAACCAGTCTTCGCCCTATCCTAATAATGCCAAGTGCCTGGCTAGGAAGCGACAAGTATCAATTTTGGAAGTCATTGTTTTGACTCGATCAGGGTGCGAACCCGTGGGTTCGAACCCCATGGGAGACGGAAGCTCAACTCATTCAGCCATATCGTCTGGTCAGCTCATAATTAGCCCCGTCTCAGGATAATGTGACTGTGTGGGATGTCGTCTCAAGGTGCCGACGGCCAGGTCTCCCAGTTGGGCTGCACTATTAATACCCATCACTGCACACTGTCACAAGTCGGTACCGGTCCTGACATGTTGGTATAACGTACAACAACAAGCAAGCGATCTAGTATGGTGTTCGGCATTGCTAGGATAGAGCAATGACTAATTAGCCCCAAAACCAGCCTGCTATGACATGCGACGTTGCCTGGATGTAAAACCCCAACGAACAAATGCACACTGATGTATACATACCCTCACCTCCACACACCCTCCTCCCCACACATCCTCACATCCACACTCTCTCACCTCCACACAAGTTCACCTCCACACGCCCTCACCTCCACACAACCTCACCACTACACATACCCTCACCTCCACACAACCTCACCTCCACACACCCTCACCTCCACCCTCACCTCCACACACCCTCCCCACACACTCCTCACAACCACACCTCACTCACCTCCACACACACTCTCACCTCCACACACCTCACCTCCACACAACCTCACCACTACACATACCCTCACCTCCACACACCCTCACCACCTCACACCCTCACCTCCACACACCCTCACCACCACACACCCTCACCTCCACACACCCTCACCTCAAGACACTCTCACATCCACACACCCTCACCTCCACACACCCTCACCACCACACACCCTCACCTCCACACACACTCACCTCCACACACACTCACCTCCACACACCCTCACCTCCACACACCTCACCTCCACACACCCTCACCTCCACACACCCACACCACCTCACACTCTCACCTCCACACAACTCTCACCACTACACATACCCTCACCTCCACACACCACTCACCACCTCCACACACCTCACCTCCACACACTCTCACCTCCACACACCCTCACCTCCACACACCCTCACCTCCACACACTCTCACCTCCACACAACCTCACCACTACACATACCCTCACCTCCACACACCCTCACCTCCACACACCCTCTTCTCCACACAGTCTGTCCACCACACACCCTCCTCCCGACACACCCTCACCTCCACACACTCTCACCTCCACACATTCTCACCTCAACACAACATCACCACTACACATACCCTCACCTCCACACACCCTCAACTCCACAAACCCTCATCTCCAGACAACCTCACCTCCAGATGTGCACCTCAACACGTCCTCACCCCCACACACCCTCACCTCCACGCACCCTCACCTCGACACACCCTCACCTCGACACACCTCAACTCGACACAGTCTGTACACTACACACCCTCACCCCCACACACCCTCACCTCCACACACCCTCACCTCCACACACTCTCAGCTCCACACAACCTCACCTTAGCACCCTCACCTCCACACACCCTCACCTCCATACATCCTCACCTCCACACACCCTGACCTTCACACACCCTCACCACTACACACCCTCCACACACCTACACACCCTCACCTACCACACACCCTCACCTCCACACACCCTCACCTCCACACACCCTCACCACCACCCACCCTCACCTCCACACAGTCTCACCTCCACACACCCTCAACTCACACCACCCACCACCCACCCTCACCCACCACCCACCCTCACACACCCTCACCACACGCCTCACCTCCACACACCCTCACCTCCACACCCTCACTCCACACACCCTCACCTCCACACACCCTCACCTCCACACACCCTCACCTCCACACACTCCACACACCCTCACCTCCACACGCCCTCACTTCCACACACTCTCACCTCCACACGCCCTCACCTCCACACACCCTCACCTCCACACGCCTCACTTCCACACACCCTCACCTCCACACACCCTCACCTCCACACACCCTCACTCCACACACCTCACCTCCACACACGCTCACCTCCACACACCCTCACCTCCACCCACCCTCACCTACACACACCCTCACCTCAACACAACCTCACCTCCACATGCCCTCACTTCCACACACCCTCACCTCCACACACCCTCACCTCCACACACCCTCACCTCCACACACCCTCACTTCCACACACCCTCACCTCCACACACCCTCACCTCCACACACCCTCACTTCCACACACCCTCACCTCCACACACCCTCACCTCCACACACCCTCACCTCCACACACCCTCACCTCCACCCACCCTCACCTCCACACACCCTCACCTCCACACACCCTCACCTCCACACACCCTCATCTCAACACGGCCTCACCTCCACACACCCTCACCTCCACACACCCTCACCTCCACACGCCCTCACTTCCACACACCCTCACCTCCACACACCCTCACCTCCACACAGCCTCATCTCAACACGGCCTCACTTCCACACACCCTCGCCTCCACACACCCTCACCTCCACACACCCTCACTTCCACACACCCTCACCTCCACACACCCTCACTTCCACACACCCTCACCTCCACACACCCTCACCTCCACACACCCTCATCTCAACACACCCTCACTTCCACACACCCTCACCTCCATACACCCTCACCTCCACACACCCTCATCTCAACACACCCTCACTTCCACACACCCTCACCTCCATACACCCTCACCTCCACACACCCTCACCTCCACACACCCTCATCTCCACACACCCTCACCTCCACACACCCTCACCTCCACACGCCCTCACTTCCACACACCCTCACCTCCACACACCCTCACCTCCACACACCCTCACCTCCACACACCCTCATCTCCACACGGCCTCACTTCCACACACCCTCACCTCCACACACCCTCACTTCCACACACCCTCACCTCCACACACCCTCACCTCCACACACCCTCACCTCCACACACCCTCACCTCCACACACCCTCATCTCAACACACCCTCACCTCCACACACCCTCACTCCACACACCCTCACCTCCACACACCCTCACCTCCACACACCCTCACCTCCACACACCCTCACCTCCACACACCCTCATCTCCACACACCCTCACTTCCACACACCCTCACCTCCACACACCCTCACCTCCACACACCCTCACCTCCACACGCCCTCACCTCCACACACCCCCACCTACACACACAATCACCACCACCCACCCTCACCTCCACACACCCTCACCTCCACACACCTTCATCTCCACACGCCCTCACTTCAACACACCCTCACCTCCACACACCCTCACCTCCACACACCCTTATCTCCACACAGTATCAACTTCCGTCCCTCACCCTATACATTGGCTAGCTGCTGATCTCCCCTCCCCCCCCCCCCGCCCCCTGCATGCCGTCACAGCTGCCGGCCTCGCCCCCCTGGTGTCTCTGTGAGCCCCAGTAGACGTGCCCATCCCACACACACCTGTCAACCCGCCCCCGAGCAGCTCCGCAATTAGGCCGCGCGTGATTGGGGGTGATTGGGTTGATTGGGGTGATTGACAGTCATTAGCGCACAAGTGGTCGTTCAGCGGCACACCCGACAAGTGACTCTCTGGGTGTTTAGGATATTGAGCAGTTCCCCGTAATTGTGTGTGCATTAAATTTGCATAGTCCGATGGTTTAGAATTTCTGTATTTGTATGAGATAAATATATGAGATCGATCACTACTATCTACTTTACATTAGTTCAAAGTTACTTTTATTTTAAATAGTAAACTTTTTGAGATAGCGCAAAATCTCGTTAATGCCAATCAAAAATGTGGATTAAAATGCCAGATATTTCCAAGAAGCTCATTTTTATTTCTTACCATTTCCACATTTCTAGTGATATAATGATTATGAAGCAATGAACACAATTAGAGGAATGTAAAAAAAAAAAAGGAATTTTGTTGAAGGTTTGATTTCATTGTTTAGCTCAATTTGTGGATTGGCGTTTATGTGGTTTTGCGCCTGAACTATTCAGATATATCGTTCATACCCCATGCCTCTGAAATAAAATAAACAGTTTGTAGAATACGCTCACTAGTCTCAGCCGGATAAAACCAAAGACTTACTGAATTGATACTTGCTATTATTAGGATGGGATTCTTTGTTGTGGATTTACGTCCTGGCAACATCTAAGGTCATATCAGAATGGGTACCGACTTGTGACAGTGCACACTCATGGTGACTTTATAGTACTGCACCACAACCTAATATGACATTCAGTCACAGCCTGGTACTGAGGGAACCAGTCATTGCCTTATCCCAGTGATGCTGAATGTCAGGATAATGACAAACTAATATCAATGTTACAAGTCATTGGTTTGACTCGTCTGGGATTTCATACCCCCTGCCCTCCGAAAGGGAAGCCTGCTCTCTACCGATTCGGTTACTGCATCCGCTATTGGGTTGTGATCAGGACTGGTTTTGTCAGTATCAAGATAATGTGACTGACTGGGATATCAGCCTCATGGTGGCCGTGAAACAGTATCCAAATGAAAAAGCTCCAGGAAATCGCCCTGAGTAGGCCCTGTCATGACACTGTCACTGGTCTCATATGACCTTCAATGTTATCAGACCAGATGGGATGGCCGGATGAGTTGAGAGATCTACGTTGGTAGATCTTGGGATTCGAAGCCACAGTTTTGAATCCTGCTCCAGTCACCAATGACTTAAAAATGTATACTTATAGCCAGGTGCACCTTATTATTAGGATAGGCCAAGTACTGGTTGGATCAGTGTCAGGATAATGTGACTTAGTGGAATATCATGACATGGTGCTGGTGGCCTGGTCTCCCAGTGGGGTAACACTATAAAGTAACCATGAGTGCACATTGTTACAGGTTGATGCCTGTCCTGATGTGACTTTTGATGTTGCTAAGACGTAAAACTCCAACAACCAAGCAACGATAGATGTTATTAAGACGTAAATCCACCAATATGCATTATTTATGTGCCCCCATTCTTTCTGGAATAATGTACGCTACGACCTCAAATCTTGGGAGCATAGATGTAACACATAGCACATAACAGACTTCTTCCTTTTTTGTGGTTCAAAACTATATATGCTAATGGCCCTGTCACATTATGATGCATCTCGCCAGCGCACCACCAACATGTAAAATTACTTTTTTACATCGAGAAGCATCAAACTTTTCGGCGAAGGGGGGAAAAGTTGAATGTATAACCAACGTATGGCTAACATACCTCCCAGCGAAAAATGCTTGAATTACGCTCACGGTATGTTCACAGAACGCCGTTGAACCTTATATACGTTATTTGATCACCAGAACTATGTCTCATGCGTTACATACCTCAAGACATGCTGGAGAAATGTTAAACGTACGGTAGATGTATGTTAGGCGCACGATATCCATACGTTGTCAGTATGCAGACTGTACATTCATACTGCCTTTAAAGTAGGTCAACATAGTGCAACATAGTGAACAACGTTGACTAACATACATCTAACATACATCAACATACGAGTAACGCATACATAATGTATGGTGGACGTAAATTCCACACATTGTCAAACGTTGTCGTACGTCAAACGTTTTGTGCATGCACAAAACTTTGCCGACCCCCTGATGTACGACGACGTATCTCAACGAAGGTTGATGTACATTGAAGTATAGCAACAAGCGCCTAACGCATGCATAAGACATAACAACGTATCCCGACGTAGCGGCAAAAAAATCACATACATCGACATACGCTTGCTCGATGTGTCGTAATGTCACAGCACCATAAGAGTAATTGCAGTTGCATGATGGAAGCCCTCCTTGTGTCTGAGTAATCTGGTAGTGGCGGGGCGGGACGGCTTGTATATGACCCCAAGTGTCATTGTGTAAATAACAAAAAGCAGCACACCAAAAGGCAACTAACCACGCGTTGTGTGCATAAAGCCTGGACAGACTGATATTATATAAGAGGTGTGCGCGTGTGGGAAGGGGTGCCTGGTGATTTAGATAAATTCACCTAGCATGTGATGTTATTGATTCTTCCTATTCCACAAACTGATGAGGTTAATATAAGAGTCTGGTGCGTGGGGGGAGGGGGTGACTGGTAATTTAAACAAATCCACCCAGGAAGTTATAATGTTGATTTGACTTATTCCACAAACTGATAAGGGTAATATTTGTTGTTGTTTTTCTCTTGAAGATTTATACTGCCTATCATGGATAAGTCTGAATAGACTTGTTTTCACCATTAGACAGTTTGTCGATAGAAAGCCCGAGCCTACACTTTTACCGACCCAAGGAATTTTTAACCTCCCACACCACATAGACATGGTATGAGAGCAAGTCGCCTTTGATGTCGCTGTAAGTTATACACAGCGGTGGAAATCAAAATTGGCAGAGGTGGGGGCATGGGGAATCGAACCACCAACCTTCAGATTAGGACTCCGACCTAGAAAAAAATTCAGACACTCTAACCACTCCGCCACAGAGAACACCACATATAACAGATGTGTGATTGGGGGAGGGGGGTGACTGGTGATTTAAACAAATCCACCTTGGAAGTGATGACGTTGATTTCGCATATTTTACAAACTGATAAGGGTGGTATAAGAGTTGTGTGTGTGTGTGGGGGGGCACTGGTGATTTAAACAAATCCACCCAGGAAGTGATGATGTTGAATGTGCCTCTTCCTCAAACTAATAAGGGTGGTATAAGACATGTGTGCGTGGGGGGGGGGGGGGGCGGCGGTGATTTGAACAAATCCACTCAGGAAGTGATGATGTTGAATTTGCCTCTTCCTCAAACTGATAAGGGTGGTATAAGAGATGTGTGCGTAGGGGGGGGGGGGGGCGGAGGCGGTGATTTAAACAAATCCACTCAGGAAGTGATGATGTTGATTTTACCTATTGCACAAACAGTCATTCCTGAAATGGCACAGGGAACGTGAAAGCACGAGTGGGCAGAACAATAACTGGGTTTTTTTCTGATTCAGCGTGAGACTCAGCAAGTCAGGGCAAAAAGCTGACAAATATAGAAGAAAGGCATGTCAAACAGATCACAGGTAATGACTATAAGATGGAGTGAGGATGAAGTAATATGAGGGGGCAAATACACGACTGGAAATGTGGGCGGTCAGCAGGAGGTGTGAGTGGCCGAGAGGGCGAGGCAATGTGTTAGGGGGGGAGGGGTGCGACAAAGGTGTGATTGGCAGCTCCTGTTGGGGAGGTGTGCCTTGTTACTGTTTGCCTCCGGCTCTGCGCTCATTTGTTATTTTTATTTTTATTTTTTTTGGTAAAGTATTTATTCATCCGAATATGACATTTGTCAGCGCCGAAGCACTGGTCTTCCGGCCATCTTACTATTGGAATTGACATTCTAAACAATCTAAGTTTGGTCAGTGCTGTATTAGTCACAGCACTGATCCTGAAAAATGAAGGGAGTGGATCCTGCTGTATAATGTAGAGCACCAGTCACTGCGGTTCATTCAAAAATGGGGAGCAGCACAGAGGAGCTCATTCAACCCCAACCTGTTGTCAGGTTGGTTGATTGTTGGCGTTTTACGTCCTGGCAACATCTAAGGTCATATCAGGACGAGTACCAACTTGTGACAGTGCGCACTCATGGTTACGTTGTAGTGCTGCCCCATGGGGAGACCAGACCACCAGAACAAGAACCTGATATCCAACTCAGTCGCATTATCCTGACACTGTGCCAACCAGTCCATGCCCTATGCTAATAATGCTGAGCGCCTGGCTAGGAAGTGACAAATATAAATCATTAAGTCATTGGTGTGACTCGACCAGGATTTCAGAGAGGCTGATGCAATGAAGGTTTGAGGTTAGGTTTGAGGTTAGGAAGGTTTGAGGATAGTGGGTAGTTTACAGCATAGTTGTGTTGCTTGGTAGAAGAAGGCGCCGAGAAAGGCGACTGTGCTATCTCGCTGACTGGGGAGAGTGAACAGAGAAGTGGCACAAAGGGTTGACATATCGGTTTGGGGATGTTTAGACACCCAACCAGGACATAACAAAAGGCCACTTCCGGTCATTCAACGTTTGAACCGGAAGTGGGCGTTGGTGTGTAAGGAATAAGGCACTGTTTGGACATTGCCCCACTCCAGTCCCCCTTAACCCTTGACCCCACCGACTCTCATCCACGCAGACATATAACAACCATTAAATGCGTGACTGTACCGGGATAACAAAAATAATGTTGAAGAAAACATTTTGCTACTTTTGGTTACATTCACCAATGCAAAAAAGTGTGAGTTTGAGAATCAGTTCTGTCGTGTAGGGAATGTGTGAATGTGTTAAAGTTTCCGAGTCCAATCGATTTTAGTTTTTGTCATTTTCGGAGATAAATATAATATGTTGATTGTTATGATGTACCTTACACTAGTTTGAAGTAACTTTTATTTTTAACGGCTAACTTTTGAGATATTTGAAGTGCAAACATGTTAAATTAATTTAGGCAATTACGCCAACATTCTCACACCATAGCCATCTGCAGTAACAGGTGCCATTAGATTGCCTCATTATGTGTATGTATAAATGTTTACCTTTATGAAGATATTATATAAGCAGTGAAAGTGAGTGCTGATTCTGGAAGGTTCTATGATACAGCTAGAGCGGCTTGGAGCCCTGTTGCTTATTGGGGCAGGTAAGCAAGGCAGCTGGTCAGCAAGTGCTTCCTGTCATAACCCTGGTTGGTCATTTCTACCTGAATTCTTCTTTAATAAAGATTGGGGTCTTTAGAGACCAGCCAGAGTATATTTACTCATTCGATTTACATATATGAATCTTGTCCTTATTGTGTTTTATTATTATTATTACTATCACCACTTAGCGCAGATAATTCTCTTATATATGGTGACAAATGTACAATAAGTCTACCAGTATCTAAGTTAGATATGTGGGCTACAGCAGTAACCGATTCTATTAAATTGTCTCGGTATTCCCTTCTATGTGGTAAGACATGTTTAATAAATGAACCAGTATCTAAGTTAGATATGTAGAGACAAATCCAGAACATTATTTTGGTTTTGGAAAATCTGAATATTGCCCGCCTTTAATGAACAGTGCAAACTGAGAAGAATCCTGTGGGTGTGAAGTGTGAAGATGTTTCCTCCTGGGTGTCCTGGAACAAAGAGGGCGATTGTGCGTGTGATGGCCGGCGTTCCGCTCCAGTGCGCCCCGTCTGAAAGGCATTGGTCGGGGCGGGGCGGGGCGGGGCGGGGTGGGGCGGGGCGGGGCGGGGAAGCTGGCCGGTGCCGCCTACTTGACAGCCCCGACCGCCTTCACTCCCCCTTGAGCCGCCCAGCGCCCGGCTACGTGAGCCCGGTCCGGGGAGCAGTTCAATTTGCTCGCGGGGCGTGGTGGGAGGCGATACGGGGCAAAGCTGCGGGGGTGGTCAGCTTTAGAGTGACCAGACAGAACGGTGTCGCTGTCCAGACCCCACCCGGAGAATATTTATGAGTCCGGCCGTGTACGGCCAGCCCAGGCCCGGTTCAGCCCCCGCCCAGCCCCCGCCGCCACCACCTCCCCCCCCCCCCCAGCATCCGCCGCTCCCACCGCCACCTCGGCCTCGGCTGGCTGGCCCGCGCTCTCTTCGCCGGCCCTCCCCCTCGGTCCACACCAGCCCGCCCTTACCATAGGCCCCTCCCCTCACCCACCCCGGCCTGCTCTCTGCTGGCCAAACCCCTCATTCCATACCAGCCCTGCCCCCACGACCGGCCCCACAACGCCCCGCCCCGACCGCGGCCCGTTCTCTAGTGTAGTTAGTTATGTGAGTTTATGAATTATATTGTTGGGGTGGGGTTGTTAATAATACACTGGACCAGCTGTGACCATTGAAGCAGTGGGACGAATCCCAACACATTTAGGTCTTCAATTTTACATTTTTATTTGGACTGTGTCTGTCATTGTATATCGTTGACTGGAAATAACAGAGGAACAGCAACAAAGGCGGGGAAACCAAGGCTGTGGGTTCAGTGGTCTGCCACTTACAGTATGCTGACGCTATGGAACATACTTTACTCTAACTACATAAGGGCCTTCCCAATCCGATATACTCTTAGTGAGTTTTTAAATTCTAGGTAAGAGGACCCTGCCCTGGTTCTGGCTGGTAGGTTCTTCCACATCATGCTGCCTTTGTAAATTAGTGCTTTAATTAGTTTGTTTGTGGAAGGCTTGGGGACTTTGAGTAGAGTGGAATCAGCCCATCTAGTATTCCTTTTTGTGTTGTCTATATATTGGGTCTCTCTGGTGCTACTGTACATAACTCATAGGAGATGTGAATCTCTTCTAACCATTAGGTAATCTAGGTTAGCTTTGTCATGCATTTCCTTTACGCTTAGTGTTTTGCCCCAATAAATTGTTCTTAATGCCCGGTTTTGGATCCTTTGTAGCTTAGTCAGTTGCTGCTTCATGAGCAATCCATAAATTATATCATTATAGTCTATTATTGGTAGAACTGTTGATTTATATAGCAGTAGGGCAGTGTTTTCACTTATGAAGCTCCGCATCTTCCTAATTTTAGTCATTGTTAGTGCCAATGATTGAGTTAGTCTAGCCAGATGTTGATTCCCATTTAAGGTAGAATCAATCACTGTTCCTAAGTACTTGTATGCACTTGCCTCCTTAATTTGCTTTCCGCCAATATGCAGTGTAATGGGTTGTGCTCTTCCCTTCCTTGCTTTGGTGCCATAAATGAGGAACTCACTTTTATTGGTGTTAAGGGATAGTTTGTTTTCACTACACCACATGTTAACCCTGGTCAGCACTGTCCGAACTTGATCCGTTGCTATTTGGAAATCTTTATTGTGTACTGTGAGTGATGCATCATCTGCAAATAATGTGAATGTAGCATCCTATGATACTTGGGGTAGTTCATTTATACAGATTAAAAACAGAAGGGGGGTCAGGGTTGAACCCTGTGAAACTCCAGTTTTAATAGTCCTGATGGTTGACTCAGTGTCATTAAGGCGTGTGCATTGTTTCGTATTAGTTAAGTAGTTTGTCATGAATATACAGGTTTTCTTCCCCAGTCCTGCTTTCTGGATTTACTGTAATAGTATTCTATGGTCAATTGTATCAACAGTTTTTTTAAAGTCGAGGTATACTGTAATTGTAAGTTCACCTTTGTCCATGTTGGTCAATAACTCATCCATAAGAGAGGATAATGCCCTAGTTGTTGATCTGTCTTTTCTAAATCCATTTTGTTGGGTGGTTAGGTAATTGGAAGACTCTAAAAATGTTGTTATCTCATCATGTATTATTTGTTCTATGATTTGGCCAGGAAGACGGAGAATAGATATTGGATGCAGCTCACTACAGTATCTTGGGTTATTGGCCTTTGGGATGGGTGAAACTGTAGCTAGTTTCCAGCTTTCCGGAAAAATACCAGTTTTGACCAGGATAGTGTTTTGAGAGTGGCCACAGTAGTGCTTTGAACCTGCCTTCAACTAAGTTGAAAACACTACCGTCGTGTTTTGAACCTAGGTTGAAAACACCGCCATGGTTTTGTGGGGTAGTGTTTTGAACTTACTACACCGACTTGCCCTCTCCGTTCAGAGGGGCCCTGCCCCCACCACCGACCAACCCCCACGCCCCATACCGCGGACCGCTCTCCGAGAAGCATTCAGTTGGTTATGGACAGTGCTACCGAAATGTCGCGAATAGAATGTGTGCATCTGTATGTAACTATAAATGTAAACTCTGACTTTAAAGCCTCAGTCACACATCACCGGATTGAGCAACGGACACAGCCGGACAACAAATTGTCTAGTCCATTGGTGTCCGGTGTCAAAATGTAGCGAAATGTAGCGCTTTTGTATATTAACAAATAGCTACCAGATGATACATGGACGATAAGCAGACGACACCGGTTAACAATGGACAAGCAATGGTCAACTGACAGGTGAAAACCGAATGTCAAATGGACGGACCAGACACCAACCGGACAACAACCGGACACCTGCCGACACCTACCGGACTGATCACGGACAAGCCGAAAACAGATAAAAAAAACTGACGGACTGAATTCCCACAGCACCGTTGACGGACTCTGCAGGAAGCAAACCGGAGACGTAACGGATGGGTACTGGACATGAAATGGATAAAACAGACTAAACAGACTTAAACCAGACACCAACCATACACACCAGTCTGGTGGTGTCCAGTACAAGTTTTGTGGATGTTCAAAACTTGCCACCGTACACACTGGACACCACCGGACAGATACCGGACAGGCCGGACGCCAACCATATATAAACCGTACATTGCCGTATTTCACCACAGAGTGTCCAGTTTCTGTCCGATTCTCCAATCCGGTGAGGTGTGACTGGGCCTTTACTAACTCCCAGACGCAGTGGCCGAATAATTAGAGCGCTAGCTTCACATGCAGAAAAGGTTGTGTCGGGCCTTCTAATCCCGGCCGCTTCAAATCACTGACTTACAACATTGGTACTTGGTGGTACTTAGCATGATGATCTACATAAGTATGATACTTGATAGGGCAAGGACTGGTTTGTTCAGTGTCAGGATAATGTACCTGAGTGGAATATCAGATCATGGTTGTCAGCGAGCGTGTCTTCCAATGAGGCAGCACTATAAATTTGCCATAGCGGGACCCATCCTGATATGACCTTATATGTTGTTAGGACGAGTCCCCTCTAAACCAATATAGAATCATATATATATTATATATAATCTATTATATACATATAAATGCTCAGAGAATTATTTATTATTTATTAGTTTCGATTCTACTCGACTTAATATTGTCCAATCGCCATCATCCGCTGGCCCTGCTGCGGTCCTGGCGGGTTCGACGCTGCTCGAGTTGGTTTGAATCGTCACTTGCCTCCAGTATTTTGCTTTTGTATTAGGTAGAGCATTTATCGCTCAGCTCGGAGTCGAATAAACGAACCAACCCAATCTGCTGTCTCGTGTCCATTCGTAGGGTAGGCTTATATATATATATATATATATATAGATATATATATAGATATATATATATTAACGGATGCAGGTACCTCAGTGATGACGATCACTTTAGTGACACCGTGATGTAAGAAAGCACAATTTTGCTTTTCTTTCAATATCCTGATCTAATATGGTAATATAGAACAAATTAGTCAGCCGTAAACTTTTGATTATACCTTGCAAGATATGTATAGCGATCTCCTAATTTTACATATTTATCTGAAACATAATTTATTATACGAGTATTCTTCCCATAATGTTTAGCAGCTGCAGGATTAGCTTCCTATAATAATAGTATCTGGATGTGCATATTCCAATCGCGCCAACTGTGGTTTTTCATGTCACTAATATCCGCCACGGCAATGCTGATAACGTATATATATATATACATATCTGATGCATAACGCAGTATACGACTATAAATGCAAGGGGAACATATACTGTATATCTATTCCTCCTTGGTGCATTGGTCGTGGGCCACCCCACATACACCCCACAGCTGTCGGGGTAATTGGTGGGCAGGGCCCCCCAAGCACCACCCACACTGGAGGAATTTGCATAATGCATTACATCTGTATGAATAAACCAGACGAGATGGCTGAATGAGTTGAACGTCCGTCTCCCGTTATGGTATATCGTGGGATTCGAACCTATTGGTTCGAATCCTGATCGAGTCAAACCAATGACGTAGCCAATTGTCGCTTCCTACCCAAACGCTCGGAATTATTAGACATGGACTTTTGGCTCAGTATAAGGATAATGTGACTGAGTGGGATATCAGGTCATGGTGCTGCTAGCTTGGTTTACCAGTGGGGCAGCACTGTAAGGTTACCAGGAGTGTACACTGTCACAAGTTGGTTCCCATCCTGATATGACCATAGAGGTTTCCAGGGCTCAAAGCTCCAAAAACCATCCAACCCTTCTTCGCCTAATATCTAGTACCTGCAGGATCAGCTTCCTCTAATAGAGTATCTGCATGTGCATATTCGAGTGGCGCCACCTGTGGTTTTCCACGTCACTAATACCCGGCACGGCGCTACTGAAAACCTATATATACACATCTATATATATATAATAGATGATGCATAATGCATTACATCTATATAAATAAATGAATCGGGAAACTATACAGAAACCTCTGGCAACAATATGGCTTTGCCTATGGGTGCATAGAGATAAAGCAACCTTAATGCTGGCTCAGTCTGAGGGTTGCGGGGACTGGGTGGTGGCCGGAGGCAGGCATTGATTTTTGCTTCAGTAGGACAGGTTATTCTCGTGCACAGGGGGCCACCAGAGAATTGCTCACACACTGTGGTGAGTCCGGCACCTGGTTCTCCAACATCGCCTCCCACGACCCCCACCTCGACCTGACCTCGACGGCTGTGAATGACACCCAGCATCTGCAACCTGTTAAACCTTGTTTGATTAGTTTTGTTAACTATAATTTACCGTTTTTTAAATACTTTACTTATACCTACATATACCTATATCAATAGGCTACGTTCAAGATGTATAACGACAAGCAGCAGACCGGTTGGCTACTTATGATTATCTTAGGATTTCATTGGATTATGTAGCTTTTTAAATACATGCACATTATTCGTTATCTGTGTTGTTGTATGTTGTGCAGTCTGTCCCCTTTTGGGGGCCGATCTTAGCAAAAATAGAATTGTTTAAAACCACAAGTAAAGACATTTCATGTAAATAAGACTTTATAATTCCAGTGCGCGAGTGACAGTATTTCACGCCCCTGGTAGGGTTGGGGGTGGTGGCGCCACCTGTCCCAACTGTGAAAAGGGGTCACCCATAAAGTAGTATATTGGTGATAATGTAGGGAACATTACATTCCAAGCCTTTACATTTGCATAATTCCTATACATCAGCTAGTGAATTATAAACAAATGGCAGGCCACCTCCTGGTTAAATTGTCATTATCTATGCGCATGTTACGAAGGTAATGGTTCCGAATTCCGCCGTTGGCGCCACCTGCGCGTCGTCATCTCCAATGTATCCCATGACGACAGCTTATATACCTGATCTCATCATATGTGATGTATAACGCATTATCGGAGTATAAATGCTCGGAAGGGAATTATTGTGATTAAATATAGCTTATTCGTCTATACTATGCCTTATTGACTCCACCCATGTGACTGGTAGCGCCACCATCAGGCTTTCTCGTCACTACCTCTCACGCCACGTTCTCAGTCGCACAGTAGGATATGAGATCAGCTGTTGGTAGGACCGAAGGTCTCAGAAAACCAAAACCAGATTCACTCCATTGACCATTCTCTATCACGTCTATGTGAATAGTACATATTACATATGAATGTACATTTAATATGATTTATGCCAACTGTGCTACAAACATGCTTCTTTTCATGCGGCTATCTCAGGGGCAAACGCTGGGGGGTTTCCTGGTTGCAATAAAATGGGAATGTAATATACAAGCATACCTGTAAATAAACTGTGACATTTGTAATAAAAACATTCTCATAAACAGTTGCATTTATGTTACTGATTGGCAACAGCATGATCCTCCATTGCATAAAATGGTCATGAAATTCGGCTGTGTGGCACCATGTGGGTGAATACCATCGACTTGCGCGCACACAAATCATGAATTGCTTTTAAGACATGAATTGAATTAAGGCACTGTCACACTTTACCGGATTGAGGATACGGACAGACCCGGAGAAAAATATTTTAATCCAGTGTGATTCGGACTTAAAATGTATCGATTATGTGACGGACAGTAATGGACAGTAACATATGGTAACGGACGGTAACGGTTGATAATGTATCTAACGATCAACGGACATTTAAGTATATAAAAAGAACTATAGCGTACAGCAACGGACATGTAATGGATATGTAACGGACGGGAACAGATGTTTACAGAAGGGCACGCACGGAAACGGATGGGAACGCACGGTAACGAACGGGAACACACGGTAACGGACGGGAACGGATGGTAACGGACGATAATAACCGCATATGTCAGTCCGCAGCAATCCATTACAAGTTTTGTGCATGTTCAAAACTTGTAACGGAGCGGGCCAGATATCAGTGGATATAAATGGATATCAACTGATATCAACAGATATGCAACGGACACAAACCAGAAGTTGCCGGATATCAACGGACTTTGTTCCGTTTCAATCCGTTTCCTCGATCCGGTAAAGTCTGACAGGGGCTTTACATGCGGGGCGGGTGTGCGTGTGAAATAAATTAGGAATACACAAAAGGCCAAATCTGACCCCTCCATTTTTACCTTCTTACAGGCCTGTATTTTTGGAAAACTCCCTCCTGACGTTCTGCGTTTGCCCCTGAATCTAATCCTTATCCATAAGCCAAATGTGCAGGGATTGGCAGGCTGAGCCAAGGTATATTCCCTCTAGCAGGACTTGGCTCAGTACCAGCTGCTGCGCTGATTGGTTGTGGGTGGGGGGGGGGGGAGGGTTGCCTTGTCGGTCCGCTGGTTTTGTGCCAGACCACAAGGTCATCCCACTGGCTTCCAAATAACAGTCGGACAACGGGAATCAGCAGGAAGCGTGCGAGTGCCTACTTCCAGTTTGATGACTCGGTGGCTTCCAGTTTGATGATTGTTGTTTATCTCAGCGTCTGCATGAACTGGACTGGATTCGTTTATGATGCCAACTTCATAGGTGGGAGATCGTGGGGTTTGAACCCACTGGTCTGAACCCTGGTCGAGTCAAACCGATGACTTAAATATGGATTCTTGTCACTTCCTAGCCGGGCGCTAGGCATTGTCAGGATATGACAAGGGATTGGTTGGCTCAGTGTCAGGATAATGTGACTGAGTTCGCTGGTTTTGTGCCAGACCACGCCATCCCACTCGCTTCCAAATAACAGTCAGACAGCGGGAATCAGCGGGAAGCGTGCGAGTGCCTACATCCGGTTTGAAGACTTGATGGCTTCCAGTTTGATGTTTGTTGTTTATCCCAACTTCATGGGTAGTCAGTCTCCCGTTTTTGGAGATGGTGGGATTTAACCCCACTGGTCTGAACCCTGGTCGAGTCAAAACAATGACTTAGAAATTGATTCTTGTCGGGTTCTCGGCATTATTCGGATAGGCCAAGGACTGTTTAGCTCAGAATCAGGATAACGGGACTGAGTGGCATATCAGGTCACGGTGCTGGCAGCCTAGACTCCCAGTGAGGTAGCATTATAAATTCACCATGAGTGCACACTGTCGTAAGTCAGTCCCTGTTATGATATTACCTCATATTTTGCCAGGACGTGAAACCCCAACAACCAACTTCATAGGTGTAGACTAAGTAAGCCATGAGAATGAGTGTGTGAGAACCATAATGTCATATTGACCTCAGGGTTCATGCCATCATTTGTATGGAGTCCGTCTCATTAATGTTTTATGTCATGTATTATGTCATGTTTTATATGATGGTTCATATCACACCGGTTAACTTTGACAACGACGTTCTCAAAATCGCTCGTACCATACATAGTCGCTAAAATAGAGTCCCAACCATTACGCGGTCTAGGGTCCCTAAGGCAATCATCCTATCCATAGATACGTGTATATGTAGCTGCTTGCCTCAGAGGTTAGTGCAGACTACTAAGTTAACATTCATATCACATGGGCCTCAAGACAGTACTACTAATACTGATAATACGTGGTAGTGCATGGTCCTTCATAGTATCCTACTATCTTTGGTTTCGTCTTGTTTGTCCTTCGGGTGGTGATGATAACGTGTGTCTGTTTGTTTTGCGTCCTAGCAACATATAAGGGCAGGTACCAATTTATGGCAGGTTACGCTCACGTTGGCTTTATAGTGCTGTCACACTGGGAGACCAGGATGTCGGCAGCAAGACCCGATATTCCACACATTCACATTATTCTGATTCTAAGCTAACTAGTCATTGTCATATCCTATTAATGTTCAGCGCCAGGTTTGGTAACAACAAGCATTAATTTGATAAGTCATGGGTTTGATTCGGCTGAGATTCGAACCCCCGACCTTCCACACGGGAAGCCTCTACTCGAACGATTGGGCCACCGCATCCAGTGCGATGATGACAGCAACTCATCATTTGTTGTGAACTTGACAATGACCTACAAGTCC
The DNA here is from genome assembly GCA_030323885.1 of Branchipolynoe longqiensis. NCBI lineage: Eukaryota > Metazoa > Annelida > Polychaeta > Phyllodocida > Polynoidae > Branchipolynoe > Branchipolynoe longqiensis. Next base: position 29,432 of record JASIRB010000873.1, read on the forward strand.
AATTTGTACTCAGAATGTATGGTGGAACATTGGACATTTGCGTAGCTGCAGACACATAGTCTGGTAGGTGAAGGAAACCATCTTTCCTCTGTTGACACCTTTGTTTAAAACTCTGCTGATAGAGAGAAAACAGATTCCACATCAATGGATGATCTATCATTGATGAAGAAGCAATATCATTGGTATTGCTCAGTGTATTAATACAATTGCTTCAATGTCCTCACTGATGTTAACCCGCTGTCCCCAGTGTTGACGCAACGTGTGAGATTTACCAAATAGGCAGCGGCTATGTCGAGCATGATGCTCTGATCGCAAATCACAGCGCATTGTTTTGGGACAAAATCTTCGATTGCCTCAGTCTCATCACGCAGAGCTGGAGCTGGAGCTGGAGCTTGTCTCTGATGGCTCTTCCTATTTAGAGCCATAGCACACGGTTACGAGGCATAAGGTTAGTCCTGACTTGACTGTATTACGCTGGAGTTTCAGCAAAGGAATGCCATGCCATCCATATGAGGTAATTACACAGGGAGTCATAACTAGTTAACAAATGGCGTTTGCTAAGCTTACGGCTTGACGTCAGGGATCTTTGCGCCTAGTCGAAATGGGTCCACATCATTGGAATACTGCATATAATTGGGGATGGGTGGTATGACTTTGGGGCAGTTCCAGGGAATTAAAGTAGGAATTGTTAGAGTCTATTTTAAAAGTAGGATCTTCCTGTTAGAATCGTTGTTTCTATTTGGAATATTTACACTTATTTTAGAGCTGTGCTTTTAGTATATTAATGTTGGTTTTCTATTTCAGAAACACATTCATTCTTCAGAAAAGGTATTATTCAATGCAGTAGCACTGGGTATCCAGCTAGTGATATTCAGGTATTTTGCATAAATAAAGGTATGGTATTTTGCATAAATAAAGGCATAAATAAAGGTAAAGGTTCAGCGATATAAATTACTCATCAAATCAGCTGGTGTTGCGGATTTTGTTTATGGAGCAACCAAGCACATGATATACGTCAGTCACATTTTGTTGTTTTTTGTGGGTATATTAGTTGTTTAAGCGGCGGAAATTTCAATCGCGGACGATTGGTCTTCCTCATTCCACTGCTTCTTGCCCTATCCTAATAATGCTGAGCACCTGGCTAGGAAGTGACAAGTATCAATTTGTAAGTCATTGGTTTGACTCGACCAGGATTCGAACCCACGACGCCACAATCTACCAACACTGGAGCCAGACGCCCTACCTCATTCGGCCATCACGTCTGGTTACTCATTGTTGATAATAATATGACCGAGCATATGTATTGCAAGGCTAATAAGACCGCAATGTAGACACACGCGCGCACACACACTGCCAGGAACTCTCGCACACTGGCATACACACGACCACATATACACGCGGACACACGTACACCCACTCACACGCAACGCCAGCGCACACATCCATACGCACGCACGCGCACGCGCATATAAACTAGCAGGCGCGCAGGGACACACGTGAGCACAACAATCTCGCAATGAGGGGGTGGAGATGGGTTGGCGAGGGTGGGGGGGGGGGGGGGCTTGACTGTAAATATTGCGGCCGACCTGACTGTGGCGGGAGGGCGGTTGGGTGCTTGGCTGGAGTGTGGGAGAGCAGGTAAGCTAAGGTCACGTGACTTGTAGACACCAACGACCACAAGTTGACGTGTCACGCCATCACGTAGCTCCCAGGCCTGCTCGCCCGGGCCGGCCTCCCGCCGGGTGCGGGTTGAGGGACGGCAGGCGCTGTCGATAAGGGTCGCCGGGGGAAGCAATGTCATTTGTCGGGGCCGGGGAGGTTTGGGAGGTCGGGGAGGTTGCCACATAACCGCCGGCTGTGGGATTGTGCCATTCTCAGTCATCTGTGAACACATTGGTGTCAGTCACCCAACAGGTTGAGGAAGCTAACCCCCCACGCCCCATATCCCCACCTCCCCACCTCCCCACCTCCCCACCTCCCCACCTCCCCACCTCCCCACCTCCCCACCTCCCCACCTCCCCTTATTAGGACATGGCAAGGACTGGTGTGCTCAGTATCAGGATAATGTGACTGAGTGGGATATCACGTCATGGTGCCGGCGGCCTGGTTTCCCGGTGGGACAGCACTATAAAGTCGCCATGAGTGCGCACCGTCCCAAGTCGGTACCCGTCCTGATATCACCTTAGATGTTGCTAGGACGTAAACCAACAACAAACTGACGTCATACGATGCTATGCCGCCCCCCCCCCCCCACCTGACTGGCTAACATGTTAGCATATCACACGGTATAGGTACTGCTATACAGTCCAGTCGCGTACAGAGTGACCTGTGATTGCGTTATACAACACACGGGCTCAAATTGCAAACTACTCGGAGGAAAAGTTGTCGGCACGCACAGTGAACTGCACTCGGCTGGGGGTGGGGTGTGGGGTGTGCGGTGTGGGGTGTGGGGACGCGGTAGAGTAGGTGGGCGATGCAATCATTCCAGTTCAGACAGCCGACAGGATTGCAGGATGTATATTCGCATCAGTTAATACCGAGAGCCGTGTATGAATTGGCAGAGCCCGGGCCTCGCGTGTGGCAGATCGGGAGCTTGGTTCCCAGTTGAGTCAAAGCAATGACTTATAAAATTGATACTTGTCACTTCCGAGCCAGGCGCTCAGCGATATTAGGAGAAGGCAAGGATTAGTTGGCTCGGTATATCAGGATAACGTAACTGAGTGGGATATCAGATCATGGTCCTCGTGACCTGATCTCCCAGTGGGGCAGCATGAGAAAGTTGCCATGAGTGTGCACTGTCACAAGGCGGTACCCATAGAAAGGGGTGGTTGCCTTGACGCTCCACTTGTGCTTTGTCGTTAATCCAGACGAACAGGCAACCACCCTTCTAATCAAAGCAAGGCCAGGTAAACAAAAGGGATAAGGCTGTTTAATAGGATTCCAGGAATAACTGCATTCTGTTAACTTGTAAGAAGCTCTCAGCGCACAGACTTGTGACGAGGTTCGCCGCATTGGTTTTCTTCGGAACACCCTTTAAATAACACCAGACGGGATGGCCGAATGAGATGAGTGTCCGTCTCCCGTTTTGCTAGATCGTGGGATTCGAACCCACGGGTTCCAACTCTGGTCGAGTCAAACCTATTACTTAAAATTTGATATTTGTCACTTCCTAGCTCTTCAACTGATTATGAGGATTTGATTTGGTAGAGGTAGTAGTGTTATCTGTAAGTCAAATGACGTCATGTTAAAGTCACAAATACCTAAACAATCCGCGGGGTGTGAGTTGTCTTCTTACTAGATTTATTCTCCCAAATGAATATCTAATTTTAACCAAATTGCTTGAAACAAAACACCCATTGCCCTTTGTCAGAAGAAAGTAATTTCATCATGGTAAGAAATTGACGGAATATATATATATGTGTACCTATTTCTCCGGTAAGAAGGGTCATGTCCCCGAATTACAATCAGCACTTTAGGAGATCTATGTCCATACCAGTAAGTGCAGCCCCCTCGTTCCAACCCCAGCAGCTATTCAGGTCAGCCGAGCCCTCTAAATCCTCATGACACAGCTCTTCAGTAAGGCTCTTGCTTCCAGGCTTCAAATGACAATATTTCCATAGCAGACTCCATTATATCTCATGTGTTCTATCTAAAGTGGCAATAGCAATTTAGGAAATAAGCCAATCTGGAGATAAAGCACCACTCCATCATAGTTATATCCATATTGGCATATGTCCAAGAGTTTAGTGGACAGGATTCACATCGGTCTTACCGTGTTTGCCAACAAAGTTAAAGTTGCCTGCACCTTCACAGTAACACCCCCCCCCCCTCTTTTCCCTTATCCCGTCGGTTTCTCTGGTGAGTAGTATATATATATGCAAATGTAGCTAAGACTCAGGCAGCGAAGTTGCATGGCTAATGGAAAGGCATTTGAGGCCATAGTGGAGTCGCCGGAGGAGAGGGTGGGCAGGGGGGAGGGACAGGGAGAGGACTGCGGACAGAAGGCGGGGAGGGGGAGGGATGGGGAGAGGAGTGGGAGAAGGGGGTAGGGAGGGGGTGGCAGCGGGTAGTGAGAGGGCGGCAAGGGTCGGGCAGAGGGGGGCAAGGGGCGGGAAGAGGGGACAGGGGGCGGGGAAAGTGGTGGGAGTGGGGGACTGTAGCCGGAGCAGAATTGTTAACAAGAGCTGAGGGTCACCGACGGCTACCAGATCCACCCTATCAGTCGGTATTGGTCTAAACGCCTGGTCAATCCTACTGGTGAGTGGTCGGA